>JAQQST010000022.1:840684-860649 GCA_028646485.1 Cryptoprocta ferox | reverse complement strand
AGAGAGAGAAATTGATACAGGAACACGAAAAGAGAATTCGAGAACTGAGTGATACAATCAAACGGAACAGTATCCGTATCATAGGAATTCCTGAAGATGAGGAAAGAGAAAAAGGTCCTGAAGGGGTACTCGATCAAATTATAGCTGAGGGTGACAGGCTATACATCTTTGCTCTTCTACCCCCTCAAAGTCCCTTAGAGACCCTTAGACTCAGATGGCACCACTCTCATACAGAAAGAATTTAAAGTTTTTACTATCCCTTTGCTGTGGGCCTCTCTGAGTCAGGAAGCAGTTAGGACCCAGCAGATAGAAATACAGCATGTCCCTAAGTAATTCTGAAGAACTCACAAATAAGCACAGAAGTGAATAGGGTAGGATAGTTGCCCTAAGAAAGTCACAGCCAGGAGCAAAGCCCAAGGCTTGCACTGGGAATGGGTGTGGCTAATTGGTAGGCAGTTTGTGGTAGAGACCTGACCGAATATTGTGTACATGGAAGGGAGCAGGCTAAAGCACCAGGCATAGTGCCTGGAAGCCTAGCCATCAGAGACCTGATGGTGGTCTGGGTGTGAAGAAATCCAATATCCTCTGGAGTTTTAATATACCAGCATGGAAGAGAAAAACCACAGTTTAAAAGTATATTTGCATAACTTGCATATATCTTAACGACTTACCAGCAGGTTATTACTCTTAGACTTGCTCAAAACTGGGTTCCCAGGGCACCTGGGTGGCTCAGTCAGTTGAGCGGCTGACTTCAGCTCAGGTCATGATCTCACAGTCTATGGTCTCGAGCCCCACGTTGGGCTCTGTGTTGATAGCTCAGAGCCTGGAGCCTCCTTGAGATTCTGTGTCTCCTTCCCTCTCTTCCCCTCCCATGCTCACTCTCTGTCTCTGTCTCTCTCTCTCTCTCTCTCAAAATAAAATAAAGACATAAAATTTTTTTTAAATAAAAAAAATGGATTCCAATGAGGGGAGGGAATGAAATTAGAAGGAAATAATCCAGTAATTCAACAACAGGGTTTCAGGCATTCTCCTGATGAATATAATTATTGCTCACTTAGGCTGACGGAAAGCTGGGATGCTTGAAGATGATTTATTCTTCATCCAATCCCATGCTGAGGCCAGTTTTCCTTATCATAGGTATCAGGTTTGTGTCAGTGTTTCACCATGAACTTGTGGGTTGAGTCTTATGAGGTTGTTAGCATGAGACTCTGTCGAACAGAAGAAGGAAAAAAACAAACAAAAACTCCTGGCTTTTACAGGCCTTTGTTAATAAAGAAATTGTCATCACTAAGTTAGAACTGAGGAGCCCAGTAAGGGAATTCTGCAATTTCGAAAGTTTCTAAACTTCAGCTGGTTTTCTGCATAAGAACTCTTTGCAAAGGGAATTCTGGAAGTTTGTATTTGTTGAAGAGTTCCCACGTTGAATTATAGGCCCTACAGTCAAACTAGGCAGGTCCTGCATAACTCACCAGCTTGCCCCAGATCTCAAACCTCAAGGCTGGCCTTCCAGGCAGGACTGAGGTACCGCAGACCAGAGGCAGGTACCATTTTCTCCCCCAATCCAGGCTCTGCATTTGGGCTCCCTGTGATGACAGAATATTTCCTTCTGGGCCACACTGTAGGACTGATGGCCCGGGGACAGCTGACACTGGATTGTCTTCTGTGACCCGAATCTCAGAAACAGGAAACTCCTCTTTTTATCCTTCAGAGAAATACCTGACTGTGAGGTAAGTGCTATGTGAACTGGCAGTAGTCAGCAAAAACTCGCATGCTTATGACCTCCTACTTCCCTTTCCAGAGAGGCCTCTGGAGAGGCCCCAGAGTTGGGCACTGGGAAATGGGATCTGTGTATGTGGGGTAGGGGAGCAGAGTCTAGCTGTGGCTCATTAGTGCCGTATGTCAGCAGCAATGAGAAAAGGGAAAAGAAGGCATGCATTTACTCCCATGGGATTGCCAGCTCACACTTGCTGATCAGTAGGCTAAGACCACTTGAAGCACTTCCTTCCCACTCTTTCTTATGCCTCTTAATAATGAGAGACTCCTCAGGTGCTGCCCTGAGGGATGGTCAAAGACAGGAGCTTTCGGGGTGCCTGGGTGGCTCAGTCACTTGAGCATCTGGCTTCGGCTCAGGTCATGATCTCACGGTTTGTGGGTTTGAGCCCTGCATCAGGCTCTGTGCTGCGCTAGCTCAGAGCCTGGAGCCTGTCTTCAGATTCTGTGTCTCCCTCTTTCCCTGATCCTCCCCTGCTCACACTGTCTCTCTCTCTCTCAAAAATAAATTAAACATTAAAAAATATTTTTAAAAAAGACAGGAACTTTTTCCCAACAGGCAGTACAATGCCCCTATTATTCAAGCCAAACCCCATTTCTAATTTGAACTATCCATGCAGACCTGGGAGACTTCTCTCTGCCACCTCAATAAGGATTCTCTCCCAAATCCCTCTCCCTTCCCCCCCCCCCAACCCAGGCCAAACTCTAGCTAGGACTCTAAGAGCACCCAGCACTAGGCTGGCTGGTTGGAACACCAGCTTCACAGCAATGCAGCTGATGAGGTAGGGTGGGAGAAACTGCCTTCTCTTCTGTGCATGGATTGTGTAGGAAAAAGCTGTGCTTGGAAGCTCTAAAGGAAGTGCAGCCTCACTCACCAACCACATCTCCCTCTGGGTGTTCCAGCCCGAAATCACCTTGCCTGCCAGGGTCCCAGGTCTGCTTTGGAAGGTTAAGGATACACCTGGCGATCAGGGTCTAAGATATGAGATATTCTTTTAAAACCTGCTTGGATGCCTTCCATTACCACAAATGGGCACATTTATTTTCACCTCAGCCCTCAAACTAACTGCTGTTGTGAGCCAGGATTAGGTTGGTTGAAAGCAGCACTCACACCATCTAAGAAGATTCAGCAAAGCATGGAAAGAGATTACTGGGTAACTTCCTTCCTATAACCTCTCACACCAGAGCAGTGAAGAACTGTAGGAGTTCAGTTCCAGTGAGAGTGCATGCAGCCAGGTAGCACAGAGAAAAATTATTCCTAGCCACGTGACATACAAGACAAAGACAAAGAGCAATGGCCTCCCACTACCTAGACCTTTGCATTTTAATAATCCATTTTCCTTTTTTTCTCTGACTTCACTTATCTTTTGCCCTACTGTTTTCAGGTCTATACAAAAAGCCTTCATTTGTCCTGTCCTTTCTTAAAACTAAAGTTTGGGCAGGGGGCATTTAGGTTATACCGAAGGAAAAATTGATGGAAACAACAAACTAACTGCCCTCCTGCCTGCTAAGTGTATATGCAGACACAGACCTTCCAAACCTGCCCTCCTTTCCTCTCTTTCTACCTCCCTTCCCCCAAAGTTCTAGTGGTCCAGTAAGGTGATCTGCACCTTAGGAACTAGCACCAGAGTTTGCATCAGTCAGCACCTACTTTTTGGTACTGAGTAATCTCAGTGTTCACAGCCAGTACCTGACTTTTTGTCTTTGTGTCCATGTGTTTTTGATTTTGTTTCGTGTTTTTTTTAAAGATAACAAAATATGCCATTTAAATTATTTCTAATTATATGCTTACATAGGGTCAATATTCTTGTGCAGCCATTTTCCAGATTTTTTAATACTCTCTATACACCAAGCAAAGTGGAGATTTCACGTAAACATATATATGTTGTTTACATAGATATTTATTATTTATTCTTACGAATTATTTTTGTTGTGATAAACATAACATTTTTAAATGTACAATCCTTAGGTATTAAATACTGCACTTTGGTAATGGACTACCACCACCGCCATTTATCTTGCAGAACTCTTCCCATCTTGTAAGATAGAAATTATACCAGCTAAACTATAAGTCCCCATTCCTTCCTATCCCTTCCCCCAGTAATCACTATTCTACTTGCTATTTGTATGATTTTTATTATCTAAGAGTACCCTATTATAAGAGGAATTGCACTGTTTTCTTTGGACTGGCTTATTTTGTATAGACGCTCATAAGACATATAGAACATTTTACTTAGGCACTCATCCATCAGTGGATATTTAGCCTCCCTTCATAGTGTGGCTATTATGAATACTTCTGCAAAGAACATGGTGGTACAAAAAATCTCCTGGAATATTATTCAGCTCTTGTGAATATATACCTAGAAGTGAAATTCCTGTATGATATAATTCTATTTTTTAGCTTTGTAAGGAACCACCATCCTGTTTTCCATAACAGCTGCCCTGTTTAGATTCTTCTCAACAGTGTACAAACTTTCCAATTTCTCCACATCCATGAAAACAGTTGTTATATTCTTTTTCAAATAGTAGTCATTCTGATATGAGATGGTTTTCCATTGTAGTTTTCATTTGTATTTCCCTAATGATTAGTGATATAGATGTAGTGAACTTTCCATGTTTTGGTCCTTTTTATATCATATTTGGAGATATGTCTATTCGGGCTTATTTTTCATTTGTTTCTTGTAATTGTTGTTGACCTGTAGGGATTCTTTATATATTCTGGATATTAAACACTTAGTAGGTATATCATTTGCAAATATCATCTCCTATCCCGCAAGTTTCCTTTTCACTCATTTACTGCAGTTTCAGGTGCACTGACTTTTTTAAATGCTTATTTATTTTTGAGAGAAAATGACAGAACGTGGGAGAGGGAGGGGTAGAGAGACAGGGACAGAGGATCCTAGGCAGGTTCTGCACTGAAAGCATAGAGCCCCATGTGAGCTCAAACTCACAAAAATGACCTGAGCCAAAGTCAGACGCTTAAGGACTGAGCCACCCAGGCACTCCAGCGCACAAAATTTTTGCATAATATGTAGTACCATTTGCATATTTTTGGTTTTGGTGTCTTATGCAGAAAATCCTTGCCAAATACAGTATCTTGAAGCTTTCTCCCTATGGTATTTTCCTTAGCGTTTTATAGTTTCAGCTCTTAGATTAGGTCTTTGATCCAATTTGAGTATTTGCATGTTCTGTGAGGTTGGTGTCCAGGATCATTCTTAGCCACATTGATAACCAGTTCTCCCAACACTATTTATTGAATGGACTTTCCCCCCAGTAAATGGTCTTATCTCCCTTTGTGGGAGATAATTTGACTATATATGCTGTTTTATTTATGGACTTTCTTTTCTATACACTTGGTCAATTGTGTACCTTTGTTCCAGTGTCAGCCCATTTTGGTTACTTCCAATATATTTCAAAATAAGAAATTTGAGACCAACAACTTTGTTATTTTTCAAGGTATTTTGGCTATTCAGGGTTAGTGACCATTTCAGTTTTGTATCTGCCAGTAAGTAAAGAAGAGTTTAAGGTATCTGATTTTAAGGGTTTATTCATATCCCTCACTCCCAACTGTACAGGTGCCTTCCTCCTTTACAGGAAGAGAAAAAGTAGGCTTATGGGAGTAAGAAGAAGAATCTTGGGTTTCTAAATCCAGTCAGCACACTCACACATTGGTGGGTGACCTCACAGAATGGGAGAAGGCAGGGCCAGGATCCCCATTTAGGAAATGCCAAAATCCTTAGCTCAGGTCAGGAGTGTAGGATGCCTCCTTTGGCATGTGGTGCACTCCACAGTACACAACCCTGTCTCTCTACACAAGAACTATTAAGGGTGAAATTTTAAAGCCTGCAGTTTAGGAAGGCATGACCTTTCCTCTACTCGGGTAGATTCTGGCAGTCACACACAGTCTTGGAGCTTCAGTCTGAGTCCCTATACTTAGTAACTTTGCTGCGCAGCTTCCCCAGTGCAGCTCTATAGGCAGCTGGGGGCATTGCTATCTTGGCACTTTCAGGGAAACATCATGCATCAGGCCTGACAAATGCTAGCTCCCTACCCCAGGTTGAGCTACATCTGAGACACCAAGGGTCTTCCAGTGTGGGTGTGGTACCTCTGACTCATCCTCTGGTTCCGCTTCCCTTCCTGTGACTTCTTTTGGGTGGCATCATCTGCATGAAAATAGAACAAATGTTTC
This sequence comes from Cryptoprocta ferox, assembly GCA_028646485.1. Lineage (NCBI taxonomy): Eukaryota > Metazoa > Chordata > Mammalia > Carnivora > Eupleridae > Cryptoprocta > Cryptoprocta ferox. Next base: position 854,690 of record JAQQST010000022.1, on the reverse strand, counting down.
AGTGCGCTGCATGCAGGAGGCAAACTCCTTGTTGATAGATAGATCTGTTTAGTACTTTCAACAACACAAAGATTTGAAGGTGTTTGTGTGGCCAGTAATGAAATTTGAGAGGAAACCGTGCCCAATGACTTTGACAGCACGTGCAGTCCAGTATCCTCCCTGAAGTGTGGAGAATGATCCACCTCCTAGACCCAGGCAAGGAGAGTCTACTACCAGAATGTTTGAGCCCTGCCCTTTAATAGTGACCTGTTCAGGTGCCTACCAGCTTACATGTGGTGCTTCTCCATGCTTCCTTCACTGGACAAGGGCCTCCATCCCAGGTTATATTAGGTTGGCCATAGACCTGTCCTTAGACACTGAGTCAGGTTTAATCAAGCAGCTGCTCTTTGCTATCTGCAGTGCAGCTTCCCATTCTTGGTGATCCCCAGATTCCTAGCTTTTATACTTCTTGCAAGCAACTCAGCTCTAACAAATTTTGGGGAGGGCAGAGACACTAAGTGAATCAACTCGCTGATAAGTCCTGGTCAGGAGAGAGAGCAGTGACCACAGCTGACTCTGTGTGACAAGTGCAAGCCCCTGACCCAAGCTGGGAGCCACATCGGTGCCAAAAAACCGAGGGAAGAAACTGCTTCCAACCAGTACGGTTGAGTCTCTGCAGAAACCACAACGTGCCTTGAAGTCCACATTTGCCTAGCTGGCAAGTCACATGACTATGGTGATTCAGGGCAGGCTTGGACATTAATGATCCTATCCTTTGCTGTCCTCTCTCCCAAGAGAGCCTACTTCCTTACCTACTACACTAATAAAATTCAAACACTTTCTAAGTTACTCTAAGATATTGCATGACATAGAATGCACCTGTATTTATTATAAAATTATAACCTAAATGTCCAGCAATGACTTAGATGACACATTCATACAATGGAATGTTTTCTAGTTTAGTTTTTTCCCCATTAAATGAAGATCTGCACTTTAAACTGATTCCATGAAAGTGATCCAAAAGACTCTTGCTAGGGAAAAAACATAAGGGAAGAATAATTGTATTAAATATATTTTAAGATTTGATTAGAATAAACAAAATATTAGTGACACTTGAATAGGATCTGAATGGTCCTACAGCAAGAATATGAGGTAGTTCAGTTTATCCTCAGTTTCTCAACAGGTCATCCTTCCTGAATTAGAGTGTATACAACAGAGGAAAAGGAGCAGAACAGAGGGATCCTAAAGTCAACTGTCCAGCTAAGACAGATATAGTATCAAAATGGCAAAAGTAGTGTTAAAGAGAAAAACTTAAAAACAGCAAGAGAATGGAGTTACACACAAAGGACACCATATAAGGCTGTAAGCTCATTTTTCAGGAGAAATCTTTTAAAGGCCAGAAGAGAATGACATAATATATTCAAGTACTGAAAGGCAGAAATCTACACCCAAGAATATTAAACAGTTCCCCAGGAAAAAAAAATGTTAAAAAAAAATTAAAGGAGTTCACCACACTAAACCAGTTCTACAAGAAATGTTAAGAGGGACTCTATGAATGGAAAGGAAAGACCATAAGCAGGAGTAAGAAAGTTAGGTGCAAAAGCAGCAAAATTAAGTGTCTCTATAAAAACCAGTCAAGGTTTCACAAAATAAAACTATGGCACCATGTACCTAAAATATATGGGGAAGAAGACTAAAAATTTCGTATTAAAATGACTTCAGACTTACGTGACTATTAACTGAATATAGACTGCAATGTGCCTAAGATTTTTTATATAAACCTAATAGTAACCAGAAATCAAAAGCCAGTATTATATACAATATAAAGAAAAGTAACGCAAGTGTGTTGCTAAAGACAGCCTACAAACCATGAAAGAGAGCAAGAGAAGAAAAGGACCAGAGAAAAACTACAAAATTACCACAAAACAGGCAACCATATGGCTGTAAGGACATACATATCAACAACTACTTTGAAGATAAATGAATTAAATGCTTCAAAACAAGAATATGGTGACATGGTAGATAGAAAAAAAAATAAGACCAATCTATATGTTCTCTCCTATAGTCTCATTTCAGACTCAATGACACCGCGAGACTGAAAGTGAGAGGATGGAGAAATATTATCATGCAAATGGATTCAAAAGAAAGCCAAAGTAGAAATACTGATATTAGACAAAATAAACTTCAGAACAAAGACTATACTAGAACAAAGAAGGACAGTACGTAACCATAGAGGGAACAATCCAACACGAAGATATAACACTTTTAAATATTTATGCATGTAATATGGCAGCCCCCAAATACATAAAGCAGCTGTAAACAAACATAAAAGAAGGATTGATAATAATACAATCATAGTAGGAGACTTTAACACTTCACCAACATCAATGCATAAAACAAACAGAAAATCAAAAAGGAAACAATGGCCATGAATGACACATTGGACCAGATGGATCCAATAAATGTATTCAGAACATTCTATCCTAAAATAGCCAGAATACACATTCATTTCAACTGCACAAGAAACATGCCCCAGAATAGATCACATCTTAGGCCTCAAAATTAGTCTCAAAAAATTCAAAAGTTTTCAAGTAATACCATGTCTCTATTCTGACAGCAATGGCATAAAACTAGACATGAACCACAAGAAAAACAAATCTAAAAGAACACAAACACATAGTGGTTAAATAACATGACAATGAAGAGTTACTGGATCAACTAAGGAATCAAAAAGGAAATCAAAACATACATAAGGACAAATGAAAATGAAAACAACAACCCAACATCTTTGGAATGCCACAAAAGCATAGCAATACAGGCTTACCCCAAGAAGCAAGAAAAATGTAAAATGAACTGTATAACCTTACACCTGAACAAGCTAGGAAAAGAGCAGTAAACAGAACCATAAGCCAGCAAAAGGAAAGAAATGTTAAGGATTAGAGCAAAAATAAATGAAATAGAGACTAAAAAACAACTGAACAGATTAATGAAATCATGAGCTGGTGCTTTGAAGAGATAAATAAAATTGATAAGCCGCTAGCCAGAACTCATCCCAAAAAAGGAGGGAGGGAGAGGACTCAAACAATACCAGAAATGAAAGCGGAGAAATAACAGCCAACACCACAGACTAGAAAGGATTATAAGAAAATACAATGAAAAATTATTTGCAACAAATTGGACAACCTGGAAGACATCATAAAGGCCATAGCTGAAAAACCCACAGCGAACATCATCCTCAATGGGGAAAAACTGAGAACTTTCCTATAAGTTCAGGAACGAGACAAGGATGTTTCCTTTCACCACTTTTATTCAGTGTAGAACTGGAAGCCCTAGCCACAGAAATCAGACAACAAGAAGAAACAAAACCATCTAAATCATCAGTAGGGAAGAAGTATAAGGTTCACTAGTTGTAGATCACATGATACTATGTAGAAAACTAAAGACTCCACTAAAACACTGCAAGAACTGATAAATGAATTCAATAAGGCCACTGGTTAGAAAATTAATGTACAGTACTCTGTTGCAGTTCAATACCCTAATAATAAAGCAGCATAAATAAAAATTAAGAAAATAATCCCAGGGCACCTGGGTGGCTCAGTCAGTTAAGCCTCTGACTCTTGATTTTGGATTAGGTAATGACCTCACAGTTCACGAGATTGATCCCTGCGTTAGGCTATGTGTTGATAGCACCGAGCCCACCTGGGATTCTCGTTCTCCATCCCTCTCTCTGCTCCTTCCCTCCCCTCAAAAAAGCAATAAGTAAACATTAAAAAAAAGAGAAAGCAATCCCATTTACAATAAACTTAACCAAGGAGGTGATAGACCTATCCTCTGAAAAGCATAGAACATTGATGAAAGAAATTAAAGATGACAGAAACTAATGGAAAGACATTCCACGCTCATGGGTTTGAAGAATAAATACTGTTAAATTGTCCATACTAACCAAAGCAATATACATATTTATTGCAATCTCTATCAAAATATCACCATCCTTTTCCATAGAACTAGAACAAATAATCTTAAAGTTTGTATGGAAGCACACACAGACACACACAGACACACAGACACACAGACACACAGACACACAGACACACAGACACACACACACACACACACACACACACACACTCACCTCTGAAAAGCCAAAGCAATCATGAAGAAGAAGAAAAACGGAAGGTATCACAATCCCAGATCTCAAGATATTGCTGCAAAGCTTTGGTAATCAAAACAGTATGGTAGTGGCTGAAAAACAAACAAATCAGTAAAACAGAATAGGGAGCCCTAAAATAAACCCGTGATTATATGGTCAATTAATGTACAACAAAGGAGGCAAGAATGTTTAATGGGGAAAAAATAGAGTGTCTTTAACAATGGTGTTAGTAAAACTGGACAGCCCCATGCAAAAAGAATGAAACTGGACCACTTTTTTACAATATACACAAATATAAACTCAAAATGGAGTTGTGAGATTTGAAACCATAAAAATTCTAGGAGATGGCACAAACAATAATTTCTTTGACATCATCTGTGGCAACATTTTTCTAGTTTTGTCTCCTGAGGCAAGGGAAACAAAAACAGAGATAAACCACTGGGACTACACCAAAATGAAAAGTTCGCACAGCAAGGGAAACAATCAACAAAACAAAAAGACAAGCTACTGAATAAAAGAATATATTTGTAAATGAGATATTCAATAAGGAGTGGTATCCAAAATGTGTAAAGAACTAATATAGCTCAATATCAAAAAATCAAATAATACAATAAAAAAAATGGGCAGAAGCCATAAACAGACCTTCCTCCAAAGAAGCCATCCAGATGGGCAATAAACACATGAAAAGATGTTCAACATCACTTATCATCAGGGGAATGCAAACCAAAACCACCCTGAGATATCACTTCCCACCTATCAGAATGGGTAGATCAAAAACACAAGGAAGAAGTTTTGTTGAGGATGTGAAGAAAGAGGAACACTTGTGCACACTCGTTGGGAATGCAACACTGGTGCAGCCACTGCGGAAAACAGTGTGGATATTTCTCAAGAAAGTAAAATAGAATTATCACCTGACCCACTAATTCCATTAGTGGATATTTACACCCCAAAAAGAAAACACTAATTCAACAAGGTTTAAACACGCCTATGTTTTATAGGAGCATTATTTAAAATAACCAAAATATGGAAATACCCTAAGTGCTGGGGAATGGGACGTTCCTGCCTGACCTCTGTTCTGAGAACGCTGGGAACATGGGACTTGATGAAGTTCCAGGTGGACGTGCAGGATGGTGCCTTCTTGGTCACCAGCCAAGTGCATCAAGGACCACGATGCCGGAGATATACCCATGCGCAGTTGTAGGATGTTCCTGATCTGTCCTTTCTTTATCTGTAACTATTGTTCTGACTAAAACGATTACTGTAACAATTACTGTGCTCTCCATGCTTGCAAGGAGGGTATAAAATAAGATGCTGTTTCTAATAAAGTTTGCCACTAGCCATCCGCTCTTGGTCTGTCTCCATTAGCCATCAGCTTTTGGGGATGTCTGTGTTTCCAGTAGCCATCAGCTTTTGGGAACGTCTGCCATTGTATCGATCGTCGTCTCCCCAGGACCCCTCCTCAGGAAGGAGACCTACCACACCCTAAGTGTCCACTCGTAGATGAATGGATAAAGAAGATGTATATATTACAAAGGAATATTGCTCAACCAGAACAAAAAATGAAATCTTGTCATTTGCAACAACATGGATGGATCTGGAAGGTATTATATGAAATATCGGAGAAAGATAAATACATGATTTCACCTATACGTGGAATCTAAGAAACAAAACAAATGAACAAAATAAGAAGAGACAAAGAAACAAACAAAAAAAACAGACTTGTCAATCTACAGGACAAAGTAGTAATTTACACAAACGGTGAAAAGGTGAAATAGATGAAGGAGACTAAAAGCATACTGATCAGGATGATCACTGAGTAATACATACAATTAATGAATCATTATATTGTACATCTAAAACTAATAAAGCGCTGGACATTAATTATATTGGAATTTAAATAATTGATTAATTTTTAAAAGTGATAGTAGGTTATGGGAACTCAGGGACACCATCAAGCATAGTGACGTTTGCAGTATACAGATCCTTGGAGAAGAAGAGAGAGAAGGGAACAGAAAAAGAAAGAGTATAAACTCATGTGTCTCCCTCTATTTTCATGGATAAGAACATGCTCAAATCACTGATTCTAAGGCAAATGTAGATCAAAACCACCATGAGATGTCACCTCACATTTGTCAGAATTGCTAGAATAAAAAACACAAAAAACGTGTAGATGGAGAAACAGAAACTGTGTACCCCGTTAGTGGGGACATGGGACACAATATGGAGTTTCCCTAAAATATTAAAAATAGAAATAACTTGTGATCAAAATAATTCCACCCACTGGGATTTTTTCAAAGAAAATGAAAAAAAATCAAAAAGTTATATGCACTCCTATGTTTACTGCAGCACTATTACAATAACCAAATTATGGAAGCATTCAAAGTGTCCACTAATAGCTCTTTCGCTGGCCCATCTTCCAGTACTGTAACTGCCAGCTGAGTCAGAGAAACAAGAAAGTCCAAGGATGGTATGAACAGACTTGGCATTTGGGAATTGCCTAGCATCCTGTGCTGATTTCTGAGAAGGCCATAAATTATTGCAATTTGTCAGAAATTGACTGAAAGAGTGACCATATTCCAAGGAATCTTCTGACATCTTCACCTGCTTTAGGAAGTCCACGATAATATACTGGCTACCTCAAGAAACAAGCCAAAGTACACACGGTGGAGAGTCCCAAATATCGTTGAGTAGGGAAATAAAAAAATCAAAGGCACAACAAGAGAAACTGAGAGACACCATTAAACGAACACTTCCTGAAACGACAGGCCCTGGACAGTCAATGAGCCTCCTTCAATAGAGCAATACTAACAGGTGCATAGTGCGTAACGAGCTTTTAAAACCAACAAGAGACAGAAAGCTGGCCAAAATGACAAAATGAAAGAACTCTCCTATAAAGCAATTCCAGGAAGAAGTCACAGCCGCAGAACTGCTCAAAACATATTAAAGCAATATAACTGAACAAGAATTTAGAACAATTCTCATAAAATTAATCGCTGAACTTGAAAAAAAAAAGCATCAGAGAAGCTATTGATACAAAGAGTAGGGACCTACAAAAATAGCTGCGACGAGTTAAAAAAGGCTATAAATGTGCATAATAAAAGGGAGGTGGCCACTGCACGGATTGAAGAGGCAGAGAGGAGAATAGGTGAATTAGAAGACACAGTTATCGCAAAAGAGGAAGCCGAGAAAAAGAGAGAGAAATTGATCCAGGAGCACGAAAGGAGAATTCGAGACCTGAGTGATACAATCCAACGGAACAATATTCATAACATAGGAGTTGCTGAAGATGAAGAAAGAGAAAAAGGTCCTAAAGGGGTGCTTGATAAATTACAGCCGAGAACTTCCCGAATTTGGGGAAAGAAATAGACATTGAAACCCAAGAGGCGCAGAGAACCCCCTTAAGAAGTAACTTGAATTGATCTTCAGCACGACAAATCATAGTGAAACTGGCAAAATATAAAGTTAAAGAGAGAATTCTGAAAGCAGCTAGGGATAAAAGGGCCCTCACATACAAAGAGAAGCCTATCAGAGTGGTTACAGACCTTTCTAACAAAACTTGGCAGACCAGAAAGGAAGGGCAAGAAATCTTCAATGTGATGAACAAAAAAAAAATGTAGCCAAGAATCTTTTATCCAGCGAGCCTATCATTCAAAATAGGACGAGAGATAAAGGTGTTCCCAAATAAACAAAAATTGAGAGAATTCATCACCACCAAACCAGCCCTACAAGAAATCCTAAGAGGGACTCTATGAGGGAAATGTTGCAAGGAATACAAGGTACCAGAGACACCGCTGCAAACATGAACTCTGCAGAGAACACAATGTATCCTAACTCACGTTTTGCCATCATAACACTGAACATAAATGGACTGAATGCTCAAATCAAACGACACAGGGTAGCAGAATGGATGAAAAAACAAAATCCATCTATCTGCTGTCTACAAGAGACTCATTTTAGACCTGAAGACACCTTCAGATTGAAGGTAAGGGGCTGGAGAAATATCTATCATGCTACTGGAACTCAAAAGAAAGCCAGAGTAGCCATACTTATATCGGACAAACTGGACTTTAAAGTAAAGTCAGTAACAAAATATGAAGAAGGACATTATATAATAATTACATGGTCTCTCCATCAGGAAGAGCTAACAATTACAAACATCTATGTGCCAAATTCAGGACGACCCAAATACATAAAACAACTAATCACAAACAGAAACAATCTTATTGATAAGATGTGCTAATTGCAGGGGACTTGAATACTCCACTTAACAGCAATGGATAGATTAACCAGACAGAAAATCACTAGAGAAACAAGGGACCTGAACGACACATTGGAACAGATGCAATTGATAGATATATTTAGAACTCTGCATCCTGAAGCTAGGAAATTCACCTTCTACTCAAGTGCACATGGCACATTCTCCAAGATAAATCACATACTGGAGCATAACGAATTGAGATCATACCGTGCACACTCTCAGATCACATAGCTATGAAACTTGAAACCAGTCACAGGAAAAAGTCTGGAAAACCTCCAAAAACATGGAGGTTAAAAACTACCCTACTAAGTAATGATTGGGCCAATCAGGCAATTAGAGAAAAAGTTTAAAAATATATGGAAACAAATGAAAACGAAAATACAGCAACCCAAACTGTCTGGGACACAGCAAAGGCAGTCCTAAGAGGAAAGTATATAGCAATCCAGGCCTATTTCAACAAACTGGAAAAAGTGCAAATGCAAAATTTAACAGAGCACCTAAAGGAGCTAGAAGGGGAGCAGCAAGAGCACCCAAAACCCAGCAGAAGAAGAGAAATAATAAAGATCAGGGCAGAAATAAGCAATATAGAATCCAAAAATATACTTGAACACATCAATGAAACCAAGAGTTGGTTTTTTGAAGAAATAAACAAAATTGATAAACCTCTAGCCAGGCTCCTCAGAAAGAAGAGAAAGAACACCCAAACAGACGAATTCATGAAGGAAAATGGATCTATTACAACCAATAGAAATACAAGCAATCATCAGGGAATACTATGAGAAATTATATGCCAACAAACTGGACAACCTAGAACAAATGGACAACTTCCTAAACACACATGCACTACCAAAATTCAAACGGGAAGAGATAGAAAATCTGAACAGACCTGTAACCAGTGAAGAAATCGAAAAAGTTACCAAAAATCTCCCAAAGAATAAGAGTCCAGGGCCGGATGGCTTCCCAGGGGAATTCTACCAGACATTTAAAGCAGAGTCAACACCCATCCTTCTCAAACTATTCCAAAAAATAGAACTATAAGGAAAACTTCCAAACTCATTCTACGAAGCCAGCATCACTTTGATTCCCAAACCAGAGAGAGACCCAACCAGAAAAGAGATCTACAGGTAATATCCTTAATGAATACAGATGCAAAAATCCTCAACAAGATACTAGCAAATCGAATTCAACAGCATATAAAAAGAGTTATCCACCATGATCAAGTGGGATTCTTTCCTGGGTTACAGGGCTGGTTCAATATTCACAAATCCATCAATGTTCTACATCACGTTAACAAAAGAAAAGATAAAAACCATATGATCCTGTCGATGGATGCAGAAAAAGCATTCGACAAAATACAGCATCCTTTCTTAATAAACACCCTCGAGAAAGTCGAGATAGAAGGAACGTACCTAAATATTATAAAAGCCATTTATGAAAAGCCCACAGCTAATATCATCTTCAATGGGGAAAAACTGAGAGCTTTCCCCCTGAGATCAGGAACATGACAGGGACGTCCACTCTCACCACTGTTGCTCAACATAGTGCTGGAAGTCCTAGCATCAGCAATCAGACAACAAAAGCAAATAAAAGTCATCAGAATTGGCAAAGATGAAGTCAAACTTTCACTTTTCGCAGATGACATGCTATTCTACATGGAAAACCCAACCGACTCTACCAGAAGCCTACTGGAACTGATCCATGAATTCAACAAAGTCACAGGGTACAAAATCAACGTACAGAAATCAGTTGCATTTTTATATACCAATAATGAAGCAACAGAAAGAGAAATCAAGAAACTGATCCCAATCACAATTGCGCAAAAAAAAAACCCATAAAATACCTAGGAATAAACCTAACCAAAGATGTAAAAGACTTGTATGATGAAAACTGTAGAAAACTTAAGAAAGAAATTGAAGACACAAAGAAATGGAAAAACATTCCATGCTCATGGATCGGAAGAATAAACCTTGTTAAAATGTCATTATTACCCAAAGTAATCTACACATTCAATGCAATCCCAATCAAAATTGCACCAGCATTGTTCTCAAAGCTAGAACAAACAATCCTAAAATTCGTATACAACCACAAAAGACCCCGAATAGCCAAAGTAATTTTGAAGAAGAAATCCAAAACGGGAGGCATCCCAATCCCACACTTTAGCCTCTACTGCAAAGCTGTCATCATCAAGACAGTATTGTATTGGCACCAAAACAGACACATAGGCCAATGGAATAGAATAGAGAACCCAGAACTAGACCGACAAATGTATGGCCAATTAATCTTTGGCAAAGTAGGAAAGAGTATCCAATGGAAAAGAGACAGCCTCTTTAGCAGGTGGTGCTGGGTGACCTGGACAGCAACATGCAGAAGAATGAAACTAGACCACTCTCTTACACCATACACAAAAATAAACTCAAAATGGATGAAGGATCTGAATGTGAGACAGGAAACCATCAAAACCCTAGAGGAGAGTGCAGGAAGCAGGCTTCTTGACCTCAACCGCAGCAATTTCCCACTCAACACAATCCCAAAGGCAAGGGAATCAAAAACCAAAATGAACTAAAGAGACCTCATCAAGATAAAAAGCTTCTGCACTGCAAAGGAAACAATCAAGAAAACTATAGGCAACCGACGGAATGGGAAAAGATAGTTGCAAATGACATATCAGATAAAGGACTAGTATCCAAAGTCCTCAAGGAACTCAACAAACTCCACACCTGAAAAACCAATAATCCAGTGAAGAAATGGCCAGAAGACGTGAATAGACACTTCTCCAAAGAGGACATCCAGATGGCCAACAGACACACGAAACGATGCTCAGCATCACTCATCATCAGGGATCTACAAATCAAAACCACACTGAGATACCACCTCATGCCGATCTGAGTGGCTAAAATGAACAACTCAAGAGTTTACAGATGCTGGCGAGGATGTGGAGAAACGGGTACCCTCCTACATTGTTGGTGGGAATGTAAACTGGTACAGCTGCTCTGGAAAACAGTGTGGAGGTTCCTCAAAAAACTATCAATAGAACTCCCCTATGACCCAGCAATAGCACTGCTGGGGATTTACCCATGGGATACAGAAGTGCTGATGCATAGGGGCACATGTACCCCAATGCTCATAGCAGCACTTTCAACAATAGCCAAATCATGGAAAGAGCCTAACTGTCCATCAACTGATAAATGGATCAAGAAGATGTGGCTTCTCTATACAATGGAATACTACATGGTAATGAGAAAGAATGAAATATGGCCCTTTGTAGTAAAGTGGATGGACCTCGAGGGTGTCATGCTAAGCAAAATAAGTCAGGCAGAGAAGGACAGATACCATATGTTTTCACTCATAGGTCTAACAGGAAAAACCTAATAGGGGACCATGGGGAGGGGAAGGGGGAAAAAGAGTTAGGGAGAGGGAGGGAGGCAAATCATGAGAGACTCTTGAATACTGAAAACGAACTGAGGGCTGAAGGGGGAGGGGGAGAAGGGAAGGAGTTTGATGGTCATGGAGGAGGGCCCTTGTGGGGAAGAGCCCTGGATGTTATATGGAAACCAACTTGACAATAAACTGTATTAAAAAAATAGAAAAAGAAACATTAACAAAATTTTCAAAAAATGTTCATTAATAGATGAATAGGTAAGGAAGATGGAGTCGTGTGTGTGTGTGTGTGTGTGTGTGTGTGTGTGTGTGTGTGTGTGTGTATCCAGACATACAATATCCTATTATGCAGCCATAAAAAATATGAGATCATGACATTTGTGACAACATGGATGCAGGTAGAGGGTATACTACTAAAGGAAATAAGTAAGACTGAGAAATATATATACCATATGATCTCACTAAAATGAGGAATCTAAAAGAACAGTATTAGACCTGTAAATATAGATAACAAAGTGATAGTTGACAGAAGGGAGGGAGATAGAATGGATTAAATGGAGTGGGAGGCACAACCTTCTAGTTATGGAATGAAGTCAGGGGAATAAAACACACATAAATAATATAGTCAATAATATTGTAAAAGTGTTGTATGGGGACAAATGGTAGCTACACTTGGGTGAATATAGCACATGGTAACAATGAATTAGCTATAGATATATATTTTGTGTATATATACAAATATATATGTGCATATATACAATTATAAATCTAAGGGAAAAAATAACATTTCATCACAATTAAGTAAATACCTACAAGGTAAGAGTATAGGAAGTGAGGAACTAAAAATCTATAAGGCTTATAGAAAACAAATAGCAAAATGACTGAAATAAGTCCCTCTTTATCCATACTTAATTTACATGTAATGATCAAACCCTCCTTTTAAAAGTCAGAGATTTGTAGAGTGGATTTTAAAAATCATGATCCAACTATATGCTTTCTATAAGATACTAACTTTGGATAAAAAATATAGAATCATGGAAAGTGAAAGGATAGAGAATACATTCCACATAAATAATAAACAGAAAAGGGTAAAGATGGTTATACTAATATCAGGGAAAATAGCCTCTTTCAAAAATGATTACAAGAGACAAAGAAGGACATTATATATTAATGAAAATTTCAATATAGAGGGAAGACATATAATCAAAACTATTATGCTTCTAATGTCTGATCATCAAAAATGAAATAAAAACTAATGGGATGGAAGACATAGACAATTCTACAATAATAGTTGGACACTTCAATACACCACCCTAATACTTGATAGAACAACCAGACAAAAGTAAGGAAACTGAACACAGTACAATAAGTCAATAGATCCTACAGACAAATACAGAAAACTATGTTCAATAACAACAACTTACAGATTTTTCTCAGGTGCACTGTGGCTGCATAGACTAAATTTTAGTCCACAAATTAAGTCTCAATTGATGTCAAGGATAGATATCTTACAAATTATCTTCTCTAATCACATCAGGAATTTAGAAATTAGTAAGAAACAAAACCATAAAATTTACAAAACTGTGGAAATTGAACAACACATTTAGAAACAAACAATGAATCAAAGAAGAAATTATGATGAAAATTAGAAAATACCTAGGCTGAGCGAAAGTACCAAAATTTATTGAACACAGCTAAAGCAATTCACAGGGAAGATTTATAGCTGTAGGTTCTTACAAGAAAAAAAAAAAGATATCAAATAAGCAACTTAATGTTACAAATTGAAAAACTTGAAAAAGTACAAACAAATCTAAAGGACGAAGGAAATAATAAAGCTTAAAACACAGATAAATGAAATACAGAACACAAAAGTCATAAAAAATGAATGAAGGTAAAATTTGTTCTTTGAAAAGAACAAGAGAATTTGATGAATCTTAAACTAAATGGACTAAGAAAAAAAGAAAAATTTCAAATTATTAAAATCAGAAATAAAAGTGGGGCATAAATGCTGATTCTACAGAAACTGCTGATTCTACAGAAACAAAAATGATTATAAAAGAGTCCTATGAACAGCTACACTCTCACAAATTGGATAACGTCCATGAAATGAATGGATTCCTAGAAGTATAAAACCTACCAAGATTTAATTATAAAGAAACACAGGATGTGGATAGACCTATAAATAATAATGAGATTGAAACAGTAGAAAGAAAGAAGAAAAAGAAAGAAAGAAAAGAAAGA
>JAQQST010000022.1:805226-840184 GCA_028646485.1 Cryptoprocta ferox | reverse complement strand
CCGGGACGCGCCCGTCCCCTAATTTCCCAGATCACAGTCACTCACTCAGGCATCTTTGAGGTTGTCTTCTTTCTGGCGTCTGTTTCTTCTTTCCCCCACTTGCAAATCCAAGTTTTATCCCTTCAGTCCTTCTCAGTTCAATCCATACGGGCGTGCGCGGATTACAGAGCTCCCTGCTTCTCCGCCATCTTGTCCTCTCTCTCCCTGTATCTTTTGAATGGAAGATTTAGTCCACTTACATTCAGAGTGAATATTGAAAGATATAAAATTAATGGCATTGTATTATTTGTAGATTTGTTGTTTCTGGTCATGCTCTCTGGCCCTTTGTAGTCTTTGCTGCTTTCCACTCAAAGAGTTTCTCTTAAAATATTTTGCAGGGCTAGTTTAGTGGTCACGAATTCCTTCAGTTTTTGTTTGTCTGCAAAAGATTTTATCTCTCCTAATCTTAGTAACAGCCATACCACATAAAGAATTCTTGGCAGATATTTTTCCATTCAACATATTGAATATTTTCTGTCACTCCTTTCTTTTGTTTTTAAAATGTATTTTCAAGGTACTTACAAACAGTATTGTAAAACAATGTGATTCATCTCTTACATACAACACCCAGTTCTCTTCCCAAAAAGACCCCTCCTTATGCCCATCCTATAAGCCCATCACCCATTTAACCCACACTCCCAATACCCCCTTTGTACTTAGTGTCTTTTACACTTAAAGTGTCTCCCTCCCTGTTTTTATCTTATTTTTCTTTCCCTTCCACAATGATCATCTGTTAGGTTTCTTAAATTCTACATGTGAGTGAAATCATATGATACTTGTCTTTCCCTGACTGACTTATTTTGCTCAGCATAATACATTCTAGTTCAATCCATGTTGTTGCAAAAGGCGAAGTTTCATTCTTTTTGAATGCTGAGTAGGATTTCATTGCATATATATGCCACTTCTTCTTTATCCATTCTCTGTTGTTGAACACTTGGATTCTCTCCATAGTTTAGTTGAGTTATTAATTTTAGTCCTTCTGACAGGTGTGAGGTATATCTGTATGGTTTTCATTTTTTATGTCTCTGATGATGAGTGATGTTTAGCATCTTTCGTGTGTCTGTAAGCCATCTGGATGTCTTCTTTGGAAAAGTTTCTGTTCACATCTTCTCCTAATTTCTTCAGATTATTTGTTCCTGGTTTCGTAAGTTCTTAATTGATTTTGGATACTAACCCTTTATCTGACATGTCATTTGCAAATATCATCTCCCATTCTGTTGCTTGACTTTTAGTTTTGTTGATTTTTTTTCTTTCACTAGGCAGAAGCAATTTAATTTTAAGAAGTCACAGTCGTTTATTTTTGCTGTTATTTCCCTTGCCTCCAGAGACATGTCAAGTAAAAAATAAATTGCTACTGCCTACGTCAAAGTGTTTGCTGCCTGTTTTCTCCTGTAGGGTTTTGATGTTATCCTATATCACATTTAGTTGTTGTCCATTTTGAGTTTATTTTTGTGTATGGTGTAAGAAAGCAGTCCAGTTTCATTCTTCTGTGCGTGGCTGTCCAGTTCTCCCAGCACCATTTGCTAAAGAGACTATTTTTTTTTTCATTGGATGCTCTTTCCTGCTTTGTCAAAGTTTATTTGGACATATATTTGTGGGTCTATTCCTGAGTTCTCAATCTATCCCATTATATTGTCTGTTTTTGTGCCAATAAAATACTGTCTTGATGATTACAGCTGTGTAATACAGGGTAAAGTCTGGGATTGTGGTGCCTCCAACTTTGGTTTTCTTTTCAACATTACTTTGGTTGTTCAGGGTCTTTTCTGGTTCCATACAAATTTTTAGGATTGTTTATTCTATCTCTCTGAGGAATGCTGATGCTGTTTTGATTGGGATTGCATTGAAAGTGTAGATTGCTTTGGATGTATTGATATTTTAACAACATTTTTTCTTTCAATCCATGAGCTTGAAATGTTTTTCCATTTCTTTGTATCTTCTTCAACTTCTTTTATAACCTTTCTATACATTTCAGCATACAGGTATTTTATCTCTTTTGATAGGTTTATTTCTATTTTATGGCTTTTGGTGCAGTTGTAAATGAAATAAGTTCCTGGATATCTCTTTCTGTTGCTTCATTATTGGCGTAGAAATGTAACTAGTTTCTGTATGTATATTTTATATTCTGCAACTTTGCTGAATTCATGTATCATTCCTAGCAGTTTTTTGGTGGAGTCTTTTGGGTTTTCTGGTAGAGTATTATGTCATTTGCAAAGAGTGAAAGTTTGACATCTTCTTAGCTAACTTGGATGCCTTTTATTTGGTTTTGTTGTCTATTTTCTGAGGCTAGGACTTCCAATACTATGTTAAACAACAGTAGTGCGAGTGGACATTCCTGTTGTGTTCCTGATCTTAAGGGGAAAGCTCTCAGTTTTTGCCCCATTGAGGATGATATTTGCTATGAGCCTTTCATATATTGTGCCTGCCAGTCCCTCTGGCCTGCCAAGTTTCACTGGACAGGTCTGCTACTAACCTTATGTGTCTACCCTTGTAGGTTAAGGACCTTTTGTCCCTACCTGCTTTCAGAATTCTCTTTGTAATTTTCAGGTTTCACTATCATATATCAGGGGGGCTGACCTGTTTTTGTTGATTTTGAGGGGAGTTCTCTGTGCCTATTGGACGTGGATGGTCATTTCCTTCCCCAGATTAGGGAAGTTGTCACATATAATTTGTTCATTAAACCTTCTGCCCCTTTTTCCTGTTCTTCTTCCTTGAGGACTCCTATGATAAGCATATTGTTTCATTTCATGGAATCGCTTAGTACTCTAAGTCTTCCCTCCTAATCTAGTAATTTCCTTTCCCTCCTTTTTAAAACTTCATTATTTTCCATGATTTTATCTTCTAATTCACCTATGGTCTCCCCTGCTTCTTCAATCCTCACGTTCACTGTATCTAGCTTATTTTGCATTTCAGTTATGGTATATTTTATTTCAGCCTGTTCAGTTCTTAGGTCTTTGTTCTCTGCAGCAAATGTGTCTCTGGTGTCTTCTATGTTTTTCTCAAGCCCAGCTAGTAGTCTTATGACTGCCATTCTATTCTTCTTCAGAATATTGTTCATATCTGGTTTGAGCAAATCCCTGGTCTTGCTTTGTTCTTGACCCTTCTTTTGGGCAGAATTCCTCCATCTTGTCATTTTATCTTGGTTTCTGTCTTTTGTGTGGTTTAAAAGTTATGTTTCCTGCACCTGAAATTACTGCTATATTAAAAAGGGGTCATACACTGTCCATGGCCTGGCACTTCAGGATGCCTTCCTGGTACATACTGGGTGCATTCTGCTGTTGGGTTTGGCTGCTCTTTCCCACTGGTCACTCCTCTGCAAAGCCCCTCCTTGCTTGTAGTGAGGGACTGTTTGGATCTTTAACTATGTGTGCTTTGATCTATTGAAGTAACGCTGGGAGACAGGAAAAGGGAGAAGGAAGACATTTCCCATAAGAAAGAGTAGAAAGGGAACAAAGGAAAACCAAACAGAGAATCATAAAACTATAAGGCTGATTCCAAAGAAAAAGAAAGGAAAAGGAAGAAAAAAAGAAAAACCCCAAGAGACATGAAGGAAAAATAAAAGAACAGAAAAGCATGATTGAAAACAAAGATATAAAGATAAAATGAAACTACAAAAACCAAATCAGAAACCATGAGATTGATTCCACTAGTAGTGAGTGGAAAAAGGAAGACGGAGGAGGAAAACTAAGGTGGAGAAAAGGAATTATCTGTTGGTTCCTGGAGAGTGGTGCCTCTGCTGGTCTGGAAGGAGGGTGGTTGTGTAGTCTCAATATCAGCCTTGCCCCGGTAAATTAGCAGTTGCCAAGTATGGAGGAATGCAGTTTGGTGTAATCAGGTCCTTCCTGCCCTGGGGGCTGCTTTGCTTTTCTCTGGAGTCCTACAGTGTTGGTGTCGGGGAAAATGGCATCACTCCAGTCTCTCATGCCCATATTGGGGATCTCAACTGCAACTGTTCAGGCATCCCTCGCAGAAGAGCAAGGGCCATCAGCTTGCCCTCTGCCCCAAATATCCTGAGACTTCTCCTTGGTACACACTGATAAGATGCAAAACGCAGTCTTAAAAGACCTGGCACTACGCTGATCTCCTCTCTTCCTCTGGAGTAGAATCTCTCCACCTGTTGAAAGGCCTTTGGCTGGCACAGGCAGGGTTTTTGTCCTCAGGGAGGCAATAAACCCTCCTCCGAAAGTTTTCCAGAAAGGTTGTAATTTTCTCCCAGTGTGCCCCAGAGATTGTTACACCATGCACTCGCCCCTTCTCCCCATGAGAGCTCTCCACAGCTACATTCTGGAGAAAGTCGTGCATGTCCAGAAACTCAGAGTTGAGCTCCATATCCTGTTTGCAAAAGTGGGACACTCAGTACTTCTTGCTTCCCAATTGACGGTCCAGAGAGGTTTTCCTCTTGTGCTTATTTGATTCTGCACTATCTCAACCCTTCTCTCTTTCTCTCCCTTTTGTCTCTCCATGGAAGGGCTCCCCTCCCCTCACGGTTCCACCACTTTATCTCCCCCAACTCACATCATGCACCTTGTTTCTGACAAGCTGTCTCCCTCCAACTGTGGAAATCCTTCTGCCCCTCTGCAGATCAATTTCCTGAGTGTTTTGAATAATCTGACCTCAATCCAGCTGTGTTTGAGGGACATGGAAGCCCAGGATCCCCCTAGTTGTCTGTCATCTTAACTTAATATCAGCATAATACATTTTAGCTTCCTCCATGTCATTGCAAATGGAAAGATTTCATTATTTTTGATGGATGAGAAACCTTGATCATCAAAAAATACATATACATTGTAAAAATGTATACATATTACATATTACATTACATATTACACATCTACATATCCATATCCATATATATCCATATACATAATATACATACACACATACATAAATATATATATATATATATATAAATATATATATGTTACATCATTTTTATCAATCATCTGTTGAAGAACACATGGGGTTTCTCCATAGTTTAGCTGTTATTGATATTCTGATACAAACTTTGGGTGCATGTACACTTTGAAACTGTTTTTTTTGTTTTGTTTTGTTTTGTTTTGTTTTGTTTTGCATCCTTTGGGATAAGAATATGCTACAGGAGAAGTCAAAGAGGTCACTGCCTGCGTTCTCCTCTAGGATTTTGATGGTTCCTGTCTCACGTTGAGATCTTTTATCCATTTCATATTAATTTTTGTGTATCATGTAAGGGAGTGGTCCAGTTTTATTCTTCTGCATGTGGCTGTCCAGTTTTCCTAGCACCTTTTGTTGGGAAAAAACGCCTTTTTCCCCCATTGGATATTCTTTCTTGCTTTCTGGAAGATTACTTGGTCATACATTTGCCAGTCTATTTCTGGGTTCTCTATTCTGTTCCAGTGATTTATGTGTTTGTTTTTGTGCCAGTACCATTCTATCTTGAAGACTACAGCTTTGGAATATAGCTTGATATCTGAAATTATGATGTCTCAAGCTATATTTTTTCTATTTCAGGACTGCTTTGGATATTCATAGTCTTTTGCGCTTCAAGGCAAATTTTAGGAATGTTTGATCTAGTTCTGTGAAGAATACTGGTAAGGGATTGCATTAAATGTGTATTTGCCTTAGGTAACATAGACAGTTTAACAACTCTTTTTCTTCCAATCCATGAGCATGATATGCTTTTCCATTTCTTTGTGTCCTCTTCAATTTCTTTCATAAATGTTCTATAGTTTTAAAGTACAGATTTTTACCTCTTTAGTTAGGTTTATTCCTAGATATCTTACTGTTTTGCGTACCAATAAATGGGTTAGATTCCTTGATTTCTCTTTCTGCTACTTTGTAATTGGTGTATACAAATGCAACTGATTGGGGGCTCAGTCGGTAGGGCATCCAGCTTTGGCTCAGGTCATGATCTCACGGTTTCTGAGTTCAAGCCGCAAGTCAGGCTTTGCGCTGTCAGCTCAGAGCCTGCAGCCTGCTTTGGATTCTGTGTCTCCCTCTCTCTCTGCCCCTTCCCTGCTCGCACTCTGTCTCTCTCTGTCTCTAAAATAAATAAATGTTAAAATTTTTTTAATAAAAAAATGTACCTGATTTATGTCAGTTGACTTTATATCCTTTGACTTTGCTGAAGTTTCATGTATTAGTTCTAGCAATTTTTTCATGGAGTCATTCAGGTTTTCTACATAAGGTATCATATCATCTGCAAATAGTGACAGTTAGACTTCTTTCATGCCAATTTGTATCCCTTTTGAAAGTTTTTGTTGTCTGATTGCTGAGGCTAAGACTTCCAATACTGTATCAAATAGTAATGTGAGAGTGGGCATCCTTGTCTTATTTCTTGATCACAGGGGAAAGGCTCTCAGTTTTTCCCTATTGAGGATAATATTACCTGTGGGTCCATCATACATGGTCTTTATGATGTTGAGGTATGTTCTATCTGTGTCTATTTTTTTGATGATTTTTATCAAGAATGAATGCTCTATTTTGTCAAATGCTTTTTCTGCACCTACTGTGAGTATCATATGGTCTTTTCTTTTATTAATGAGGTATATCACACTGATTTGCATATATTGAACCAGCCCTGCAGCCCAGGAATAAATCCCGCTGATCATGGTGAATAATTATTTTTCTGTCTTGTTGGATCCAATTTGCTAGAATCTTGTTGCGAATTTTTGCATCCGGGTTTATCAGAGATATTGGCCTCTAATTCTCCTTTTTATTGAGGCCTTTGTCTGGTTTCAGAATCAGGGTAACGCTGGCTTCATAGAATGAATCTATTTATATTCCTCCCTCCCTCCCTCCCTCCCTCCCTCCCTCCCTCCCTCCCTCCCTTCCTTCCTTCCTTCCTTCCTTCCTTCCTTCATTCCTTCTTTCCTTCCTTCCTTCCTTCCTTCCTTCCTTCTTTCCTTCTTTCTTTTTGTTTTTGGAAAAGTTCGAGAAGAATAGGTGTTAACTCTGCTTTAACAGTCTGGTAGAATTTCCCCAGGAAATCTTCTGGTCCAGCACTCTTATTTGTTGGGAGATTTTTGATAACTGATTCCATTTCTTTCCTAGTCATGGGCTGTTAAAGTTTTCTATTTCCTTCTTGTTGAGTTTTGATAGTGTGTAGTTTTCTAGGATTTAAAAAAAAATTCTTCCAGATTGCCCAATTTGTTGGCATATAATTTTTCATAGTGTTATAATTTTTTTTATTTCTGTGATATTGATTGTCATCTCCCCTCTTTGATATGTGCTTTTGCTTATTTGGATACTTTCTCTTTTCTTTTTGACAAGACTGGCTAGGGGGTTAACAATTTTGTTTATTCTTTCAAAGACCCAGCATTTAGTTCAATTGATCTGTTGTACTGTTTTTGTTTGTTTGCTGTTGTTTCTATATCCTGTATTTATAATCTAGTTTTACCCTTCTTCTGCTGGTTTTAGGTTTTATTTGCTGTTTGTTTTATAGCTCCTTTAGGTGTAAGGTAAGGTTATGTATTTGGAATCTTTCTTGCTTCTTGACTGAGGCTCAAATTGCAGTGTACTTTCCTCTTATGAATGCCTTTGCTGCCTCACAAAGGTTTTTATTTCATCACAAAGGGGTTTCATTTCATTCCAAAGAGTTTTCATTTTCATTTTCTTGGAAGTATTTTTTAAAATAACTGCTTTAATTTCCTGGTTAACCCATTCATTCTTTAGTAGGATGTTCTTTAACCTAAATTTCTAAATTTTCTAAATTTTCTCTTGTGATTGTCTCCAAGTTTCATAGATTTCTGATCTGAAAATATGCATGGTATGATCATTTATCCTGTTGAGGGCTGATTTCTGAGCCAGTATGTGATGTATCCTGGGGAATGTCCCATGTACACTTGAGAAGAATCTTGAAAGAGTTCTTCTGCTTTAGAATGAGATGTTCTGAATAGATCTGTTAAGGCCATCAGTCCAGTGTGTCATTCAAAGTAATTGTTTCCTGTTGATTTTCTGCTTAGCTGTTCTGTCTATTTCTGTAAGTGGGGTATAAAATCTCCTACAACTATTGCATTATTATCAATGAGTTTGTTTATGTTGTGATTTATTGATTTATATATTTGGTTTCTTTCACATTGGACACATACATATTTACAAATGTTATATAGACCACTTAATTCTGATACAACATCCTTCTTCATGTCTTTTTATAGTCTTTGTTTCAAAAGCTAGTTTGTCTGGGGCTTTAGTGTGGCTCAGTCAGTTAAGCGGCCAAATTTGGTTCAGGCCATGATCTCCCAGTTCCTGAGTTCAAGCCCCCGGTCAGGCTCTGTGCTGACATCTAAGGGGTGGGAGCCTACTTCAGATTCCGTGCGTGTGTCTCTCTCTGCCCTTCCCCCACTCACCCTCTATCTCTCTCTATCAAAAGATGAATCAACATTAAAGAAACTAAAATGTAGTTTATCTGATACAAGTATGGCTACTCTCGGTTTCTTTTGACCACCACTATCACGATAGATGGTTCTCCATTCACTTAATTCAAATTTGCAGGTGTATTTAGGTCTAAAATGAGTCCTTTGTTAGCACATATGGTAGGATCTTGTTTTTATATACAGTCTTCACCCTGTCTCCTTTGATTGGAACATTTAGTCCACTAACATTCAGAGAGCTTATTGAAAGATATGAATTAAGTGTTATTGTGTTATCTGTAGATTTTGTGTTTGTGTTAATGTTCTCTGGTTCTTTGTAGTCTGTGTTTCTTTGGTCTTCTTCTCCCCGCCCCCTCCAACTTATAGAATCATCTTAAGTTTTTTTGCAGGGGTGGTTTAGTGGTGACAAACCTGTTTAGTTTTTGTTTGTCTGGGAAACTCTTGTCTCTCCATCTATTCTGATAGATACTCTGATGGATGTTATTCTGATGAATAACAGACTTGCAGGATATAGAAAGTTTTGGTTGAATATTTTTCCTCTTCAGCACATTGAATAATTTCTGTCACCCCCTTGTGGTCTTCCAAGTTTCAGTGGATAGGTCTGGGACTACCCTTATGTGTCTACCCTTGTAGATTAAGAGCCTTTTGTCCCTAGCTTCTCTTTGTAATTTGCAAGTTTCACTGTCTTATATCATGGTGTTGACCTGATTTTGTTGATTTTGAGTTGAGTTCTCTGTGCCCTTTGGACTTGAATGGCTGTTTTCCTCCTCAGATTAGAGAAGTTTTCAGCTATAATTTATTCAAATAATATTTTTCTTCCTTTTTTTCTCTTCTGCTGAAAGTCTTATGATTTGGATATTGTTTCATATTATGGAATTTCTAATTTCTCTACATCTCCCCTCATGAGCTAATAATTTTCTCTCTCTTTTTTTACCTTCATTATTTTCCATAGTTTTACTTTTCATATTTTCTATTTTATTCTCTGCTGCTTCAATACTCATTGTGACTGGATCCAGTGGGTTTTGGATCTCAGTTACAGCATTTTCTTATTTGATGCTGACGAGTTTTTATGTCTTTGATCTCCCTTGATCAAACCTTGAAAGCAAGAGTTTCTTTCATGTCTTCTACATTTTTTCCAAGCCCAGCTAGTAGTCTTCTGACTGTTGTTCTAAATTCTTGTTCAGATGTATTATTCATATCTCTTTTGAGCACGTCCCTGGTCTTGATTTGTTCTTGACCCTTATTTTGTGGAGACTTCCTTCATCCTGTTATTTTGGCTAAGTTTATGTCTTTTGGATGTTTTGAAAGGTTGTTATGTTTTCTGCAGCTGGAAGTAATACTATGTTAAAAAGGGTCATAAACTGTCCAGGTCCTGGCACTTAAGGAAGTGTTTCTGGTGTATGCTGTGTGCACAGTCCTGTTGTGTTTGGCTTCTCTTTCCCACTGATCAGTCCTCTGCAGAGCTCCTCCTTGCTTGCAAACACCTGTTTGGGCTTTCAACCAGGTGTGATTTTATTTGTTTGTTGAAGTAATCCTGGAAAAAAGAGAAAAAACCTGATACCAAAAAAAAGAAAGAAAAGGAAAGTAACAACAAAAAAAATCTAATAGAGAATCAAAATCTATAAGCCTGATTCTAAAGAAAAAAAAAAGATTAACAAAAAAAGGAAAATGAAGCTGGATGCAAAAAAGCAGAGAGAGAAAGAGACAGAGAGAGAGAAGGAAAGAAAAAAACAGACCAACGAAAGACTATGAGCCTGATTCTAAAAGAAAAAAGAAAAGAAAGAAAAAGAAAAGGGAAGGGAAGGGAAGGGAAGGGAAGGGAAAGGAAAGGAAGGGAAGGAAAGGAAAGAAAAAAAGAAATGTAAAACAAACTAAACCTGATCCTATTTCCACCAGAACTTCAGGTGTTGTTTTAAATACTAGGTTCTCAGTAAACTTTGTACCTGCGGGGTGCTGGTCTTCTGGAGGACCTGCCCATTGCCTTGGCTCAGAGTAACATGCAGTTGCCAGGCACAGCGGGGTAGAGTTTGTGTTGAGTGGGTCCCTCCTCCATTGGGGCCAGCTCCGTTGCTCTCTGAAGTCCCACTGCATTGGAGCCACCCCAATCTCTCTTCCCTGGACTGGAGATCTCATACCCATGCTGTTCAGGCCACCCTCATAGACTAGTAATGGCAGACAACTCACCCTGGACCACAGCTCTCCTGTGTTTTATCTTTGATGGGTGGCTTGGATTCAAAACCTAAAGTCTTAGAGGACCTGGCCTGGTGCAAACCCGTGCCCCTTCTCCAGAGTAGAGCCTGTACACGTTGTGTCTGATGTCCTTTGTCCCTGAGAAACAGTCCCATGCCTGCAGAGCGCACTGAATGTATGAGGTAGAACAGCTACCAGCAGCAAAGTTTATATTCCCTCTGGGTGCACCTCTGTCCCCTGCTGATGAAAAGCCTTAGGCTGGCACCTGCAGGGTCTTTTGTCCTTGAGGAGGTAATATACCCTGTTCCAAAAGTACCCCCACAAGGGGACTGTTCTTTCCTAGTGCACCCTGCAGATCCCTACACCACCCTATGCACTCTGGGACTAGTCCTCACCTCTCCAGGAGTGCTCCTCACATGTCCTCCCTAGAGAAACTCACTCACTTTCCAAACCTTGGAGTTTCAGCTCCAAATGCTTTTTGAAAACAACAACAACAACAACAACAACAACAACAACAACAACAAAACAGCAACCCTCAGAACCTCAAGCTCTCCAGTCCATGTTCCAGAGACCTTGGTTTTCCTCTTGGGTGAAATAATCCCACACTATATCTACCCCTCATTCTTTGTCTCCCTTTTGTCTCCACAAAAATGGCTCCCTCTGCTCCATGGTTCTGCCGTTTTGTCTCCCCCAATCCACTTTCACACCCCCCGATCTTGCCAAGCTGTCTCCTTCCAACTGTGGAGATACTTCTGCCTCTCCACAGATAGATTTCCTGTTTCTACTGATCTGACCTTAATTCAATTGTGTTTGAGGAACAAGGAAAGCTCAGGCCCCCCTACTTCTCCAACATCTTAACTCTTCCACTGGACCTTGAGGTAGTTAATTCCTAAAGGGACAGCTGGATAAGTTCTGATGTGGGCTGGAGATTCACCATGATTAAATATAATTCCCATGGAGAATGGGGAGAAGAGAGTTGGTGACTTGGCACCATGTGTTACCTTTCCCAGAAAATTTAGAAATTTTACCTGGCTGAGTGGAAAACCAGTTGTGTGGCCCTGGGTCTCTGTCTATGACACTGAACTAAGCACAATCAGGAACAGAAGGGGTATTCCAGAACTTCAGAGGCCTGAAAGACTAGTTTGCATGGACAAAACAGTTTTGTTGCCTTTGCACATTGCTTCATTCTATTTTGTGGAATAAGCCACAACTGAATGAGGCGGTCATATAGAAATACACAGTCACTGATGAAGACTCCAATGCCAGTTGGGATTGCACTGGCAATCCAGAAAATCCATGAGTGCCATCTTGAGGGATGCAAAAGCTTGTCAATGCTGGTAGTTCTGGCTGAGCTCTCTCCTATCTATCCTGGTGGAATTTTGATTTTTTTAGGCTATGTAGAAGAAAGGGTAAATAAGAGCAGTGGACTTTAGGATGTCTGAGTGGCTCAGTTGGCTAAATGTCCAACTTCGGCTCAGGTCATGATTTGGCAGTTCACAGATCTGGCTCTGGACTGTCAGCTCAGAGCCTGAAGCCTGCTTCAGATTCTGTGTCTCCCTCTCTCTTACTCTGCTCCTCCCCTGCTCACATTCTGTCTCTCTCTCCATGTCTCAAAAATAACTAAACTTTAAAAAAAAAAAAAGAGCAGTGGACTTCAGAGATAGTGTGTGAATATGTCAAACATGGCCCAGCATTGCATTAGTAAGTTTTCACATTTTAGAAGTTCATCTTCTAGTGTTTTAGGGTGATGTGGATGCTCTTTCACTGAGTACCAAGCACCTACCAACACAAGAAAGCTTTAGGTTGTGGTCAACTGCAAGACCTGAATGTGTTAATAGGAGGATGAGAAATGATCATACAGCCCTGGCTGCAGGTGATCATAAGTTCCCTGTCATCTGCCAATAAGTGCACCTGAAGCTAGGTGTAGGGGATGGGGAGGAGGAAGGAAAGGGAATTTTATGAAAGTTTCCTTTCTCTGACTCCTCCTTCAATAGACAAGTTTCTAGAACTTTCCTTTAGTAACAAGGGCTAAATATTAAGTCTTCTCTTTATTTAATCTGATTGTATAGTTTTATATTGGAAAGCTAGGTCCCATTTAGACTCAAAGCATGTTCCAAAATCTTCATCACTGAGGAGAAACAGAATAACTGGACACATTCATATTTGCAAAGAAAAAAGTAATACTATTTGCAAAATATCCTTTTGTATCCATAAGTACACATATACTTATTGTGTACATATACATAAGTACACAATAAACATTTACATTAGAGCTAATAAATAAATTCTGGAAAGTTGTGTTAAATAGGATCAACACACACAAACTAATTGTATTCTTATAAATTAGAAATAAATAGTCCAAAAATAGAATTAAGAAAATATTCCATTTACAATAGCAGCAAAAGTAATAAAATATATAGGAATGAGTTTACCCAAAGCTGTGCAAGATTTGTATATTGAAACTATAAAATATTGTTGAAAGAAATTTTAAAAAGACCTACAACAAGTAGAAAGACTTCTGTGCTCATGTTTGAAAGTACTGAGACTGTTGGGATAGCAGGGCTCATTAATAGGTGACCTACAGATAATCCCAAACAGATCTGCCACTTCAATGCACTCCCTTTCAAAATATATCTGGGCCTTTTTTTTTTTTAATATGCGCTTATTTTGTTTTTCCAGAAATGCACAAGGTGATTCTAAAATTCACATAGGCTTAAAAGGAACCCATAAAACCAAAGCAATCTTGAAACCATAGGATTATACTTCCAAATTTCAAAAGGTACTGCAAAATAAAATACAGTATGGTAATGGCATAGAAATACACAGAGATCAATAATAAAATTTAGAGTCAGAAATAAAGTCACACATATGGTCAGAAAGAGTACCAAAAACATTTAATGGGGGAAAATAATCTGTTACACAAATTATGCTAGGATAACAAGTTATCAACTAATAAAGTTATGAAGACAGACTCCATGAGACACCATATACAAAAAGTATTAAAAATGGTTCATAACTGTAAGTTCATAAACATAAGAATTAAAACTTTGAAACTTTTCAGAGAAAACATAGTCATAAATCACCATGTTCTAGGGTTAGGCAATGGTTTCTAAGCTATGACATCAAAAGTACATGTGCAAAATAAACTTTATGTGCAAATAAATTAGTTGGGTTTCATCAATATTAAAAGCCTTTGTGGGGTGTTACCATGCACTGAAGAAGAACTTCTCAGATACTGGGTGGACACGCAGGGGTGCCTCAGCCAGTGAAAACAGTACCTGCAGCTAACTGCACATGGATTTTATTTTATGTTTTATCACAGGTATGTATTAAAGAGTATCAAAGTATAGAAGGAGAAAACAAAGGATCTTCTGGTGGTTATGTAAAAACATGCAGGGAGTACGTGCAGCTCCAGCCAGTGCCAGGAAGTTACAACCGATGTTGTTATCTTAACTATCCTTTGGGGGATGACGGGGCTCTGTTCTAATAATGCTATCTCATTACACAGCCTTGAGATCAGAACATTGCTGACGTTTCAGCAATTACCCCATTTACCCTTCAGGACTTACAATACATGCCCTAGAAATAACTCCACAGTGGGGCAAAAGAAATCAGGAAGAAAGTGCAAAGGTAACTCACAGAATGGAGGAAAATATTTGTAAACCAGAATATGTGAGTAAGTCTTATATCCCAGTAATAAAAGACAATCCAAATTTTGAAATGGCAGAAGACCTTAAGAGATGCTTCCTCCAAAAAGATACACAAATGGCCAATAAGCACAGGAAAAGATGCTAAATATCTTTAAACATGTGGAAGTACAAATCAAAGTATAACAGGGTGCCACTTCACACCCACTTGGATGGCTATAATCAAAAGAATGAATACTGAGAAGATGTTGGTGAGAATGTGAATAAATATGTTGCTAGTGGGAATATAAAATTATAGAACTGCTGTGGAAAACACTTTTGTCACTTCCTGAATAAGTTAAACATAATATTACCATATAATCCAGCAACTTCATTCTTAAGTATGTACCCCAAATAATTGAAAACAGATTCTCATACAAATATTTGTACAGAAATGTTCATGGCAGCAGTATTCACAATTGACAAAAAGTGGAAACAATCTAAATGTTCATCCACAGATCAATGGGTAAAGCATATGTGGTAAATCCAAGGAATATAGCGAGCCCTGGAAAGAATGAAGGACTCATGGACACTACAATCTTGAGATCATTATGATCAAGGAAAGAAACCAATTGCTAGGGTGGAGGGGAAAATGTGAATTGATTGTTAGTGAGCATGGGTTTTTGTGTGTGTGGGAAGATGACAAAAACGTTTTGGATTTACATAGTAATGATTACACAACTTTATGGATATGGTAAAAATTATTCAGTTGCATACTTAAAAATGGGAGAATTTGATGTAGTGAATTACAGTTTAAAAAAATAGAAAAGTAAAGTCTTATTTCTTGGAGCTCTAGTGTATCAGATGGAAACAGGGAACATTCAGGAAGCCTCAGAGCAACATTTCATATTAATAAAAACAAAGAGAATCTATTCAGCAAACCAAGTTTATTATAAACCTAAGCACTAAAACAGATGGCGAACACAGTAGAATCCATTCAGTAAGTATTAAAGGCCAATTATTTGCGGAGCTCTGTTCTGGAAGCCGAGACTGGTCAGCAACCACGGAACAAGACAAGTCCCTATCTCCCAGTAACCTGTAACCTGGTAAATGACAAAGTTCTGCACTGGGCAGTGTCTGAGACCCAACAAATCAAGAAACTCAACACTCTTGTGCTTTTTGAGAAACGTGAGTACACTTTAGGTTAATCCAACAAAAACACAACAAGCGTTAGGCTGCTTTTACCCAACCCTGACCTGTTAAACCTCTTAAGTTCTTTGAATACCTTCCATAAGCAGGACATTGTCCTCAGAAAACTACAAATCCCAGAAGGCGGCCAGCACAGCCCAGCGGGTACTCTCACTTTCTCAGAGCCCCGAATTACACTGAGGGCTTGGGAGCTACAGCGACTCAGCTTGCTTCGAGGGCCAGTCCAGCTTCTCCCGGAGTCTCTACCCGGAATCTTTACCGGGAAGGTTGTGCGGCCTTTATTGAACCTTCGGCCCAAAAGACCAGTAGGGGAGCCTTTAACTTTCCCCATCCTACCCCACTCCCTCACCGCTAAGGCCAACCTCCTCCGGTCACGTGCAAGACCTTTTGTGCGTGATTGGTTGCCGCAGTACAGAAGCTAAAAGCTAGCTTTCGAGAGCTTCCGTGCTGCTGGTTAAATTGCAAGTTTTGGCTGCTTGCGTCAATTCTTCGCGCCTCGGGTGAAACTGGTAGTGCTGAAAGAGGCGTTCACCGTCCTCCGTAAGTCGGGGTGGGGGGGGAAGTGCTTGGCTTGCCACTTGGCTACAGGGTAAAAGGTGAGGGAGAATACCGGTTTTTACGTGTTGGCTGTTAAAGCTTGTTTGGTTATCTTTGACGAGACGAACGTTTGACTGTTTTCCTCTCGGTGTGTGTGTGTGTGGTGTGTGTGGTGTGTGTGGTGTGTGTGTGTGTGTGTGTGTGTGTAGGACTAAATTGGCTTGGGGGCGCGCGGTTGAGAGAAGGAAGGGCAGGGGACGCAGCCCTATCTGAAGGGAAAGGAACGCCAGGTGCGGGTGAGCCAGGTGTGACAGGCGCGTGCGGACGTTGCAGCGGGGGCCCGGGAGCCTGGTGTCCTCTTTCCTAGCCCCGTCGTTCCCGTGCTTCCAGTGCTCCCGGTGCTGGCCACCACCGTCGGGAGACTGAGGTCAGTTGCTCGGAAAATCGGATTTTCGTGGGTGCGTAGAGTTGCTCCGCATGCGCCCTGGCCGAGCTAGCGAGGTATTGCGTAGTTCGGTAATGGCGCGGAAGCACCGGCTACGCCGCGTGTGCTTTTTCCAGGTCTGCCGTTACTTTCCGCCATCGCACTAGCTGGTCCGCTGCTGTGAAGTAGCTAGTATGGACGTGTGGTTCCTGGGACCTTGGCTCTTGGCATCACCGGTTAGGCGAGCCCCGGGGGCAAGGATGCCGAGGTGATGCCAGAGCACTTCAGTCCAACACAATTGCGCAGGGTCGTCGTGTTATTTGTCTTTCTAACTCACATTTTTCTAACTTTCTCTCTTTTTCTGTGCTTTGAGTGGCTATCCCTACCTGGCCTGTGCTCTCTCAAAGTGGGACACATTCTAGAACATTTCCGGTATTTTACTTACTGCAAGGAGTTTTCAACTCTCCGGATACAGGAAAATGGAGATCTCCTTAAAAATGGGAGAATTCCAGTAGTACTGCGGTCGGTTTGTAGAATTGGGGAAAGTTCATACAGCGGATGCGCTACTCAACGGGAGGCTATTTTTGAAGCCCTGTTGCCAGGAAATTGCGCATGACAGCTTTGGAAATCCCGTTTCTTTTCCCTTTACCTGATAAAACATTCACTCCTGTATGAAATCACGAAATACTTTTATAACATATTTAATGATAATTTCAGAAGGTCAAGTTTATAATTGAGCAAAGTGTCAAGAACTAGCTTTTGGGGCTCTGTTTCCAATGTCAGGTATTTTCAGGTTTCAGTACAAGGTGTTACTAACTTCGGCTCCTCCCCCACCCCACCCCCCACTCTCCACACAATGTGCAAGAAAAGATCCAGTATGTGCAGCGTTGAATGCAAAGGGCACATTCAACGTATCATCTAGGAATTAAAAATTCTCAGTTTGTGTGGCAGTGATTTTAAAGATCCTTCCCTTTAGAGAACGGTGACTTAAAAAAATTGCAACATAAGTTCTGCTTTATGCTCTTTCAGATGAGGATACAAAGTGTTTGATTAGAAACAGAGGTTTATTTAATTAGTATTTTAAATGACCAAATTAGAAAGTTAAGGTAATGATCCTCTTTGTGTTCATAGTTGGACATGAATAGTCTGAAATTGATAGTGTCTCACCTGATTGATGTTTGTCTACCAACTGTACAGTTCTCTGCTTATGCTTTTCTGGGCATTTTCCTAGTTTTGATTTCTCATTGAACTGGGATTGAAGCATTTACAGGATAAAGTATTAGTTTCCAAAAAAATTTTTAATACAAGTTGGGTGAATATCTGCTTTGTGCAAAAGTCACTTTTAGGTACGTTATTTATGACTTTAATTTTGAATTTTCTCACTGACTTAAAAAAAATACTTCTTAATGCTAAGTTAACCCCTCATTTGCTTTTTCCCCCCATTTTTTAGGAAGCAGAAATAATGTATAATTATTTGATTATTTTTTAAATATTGGGGAAATTAAAACACAAATGACTCCCTTGTTCTTCTTTACCTAAGATGATGGCTTTTATTGGGTTCTGTTACTTTAGGCTCACCTGTTTTTCCCTTGTTGTGTTTATTAGTACTTACATGTTTTGGGGTTCTGTGAGATGTATGTAAATTTGTAATTGTTAATTTTTGTGGGTTGACTTTTTTGTCAAAATATAATGCTCTTGTCTTTTGTAACAATTTTTGCCTTCAAGTCGATTCTGATTTTAGGATTGCCCCTCTACCTTTCCTTTACTTACTGTTTTTCATGAAATTTCCTTTCCCATACTTTGATTTTCATACAATTGGTGTCCTTTTATCTGAAAGGAGTCTATTCTAGAAAATGGGTAGTTGGATTATTCATTTTTAAAACCCATGTGTCCTACTTTGCTTATTAATTGGAGAGTTGACGCCGTTTACGTTGAAGGTAATTACCAACAGGGACGAATTTACTTCTGCTACTTTTTTGTTTGTTTTGTATAAGTCTTTTTTTTCTTCTGTTACTGCCTTCTTTTGTGTTTGTGCTTTTTGTAGTGTAGGATTTTTTTTTTCTCATTTCTTTTTCTGCTTATTGTTTAGTTTCATTTTCAGGGTATTGCAATTGACATTTTTAGTTTATAACAAATGAACTCGACTTAATATCAATTTAGTTTCAGTAATATACTGAAAGTCTGTTCCTATACCAGACTTGCCATCTTCCTTGTTATATTGTCTTAGATTACATCTTTATAGATGAAATATTTTTATTGTTGCTTGTAATTTGTCTTTTAATCATCTAGGGAAAGAAGAAGTTAAAAACAAAAACACAGTAATACTGGCTTTTATGCTTATCTTATGTAAGTACTTTTAGTATTGTTTATTTTTTTGTATGGCTTTGAGTTGATGTGTAATATCCTTTCATTTCTGTCTCAAGGTTTTCATTTTCATTTTTTGTGGTGTGGGTCTGGTAATAAAGTATTCTCTCCTTCCCTTTTGCTTTAAATTTATTATTTTATTTATTTATTTTGAAGTGTGGTTGACACACAATATTGTATTATTTTCCGGCAAACAGCATAATCATACATTATGAAATGATCAACAAACACAATTACTCCACTTACCATTTGTCACCATCTCCCCAGCTTTTATCTGGAGATGTTTAATGCTGTCTTTACTTTGAAGGATAGACTTTGAATTTATCACACCTTACGTTTGTTGAGCTCCTCGTATGTGTAGATTAATAGTTTTCATCAAACATGAGAAATACTTTTGCTTTTTATTGGCTATTACTGGCTATGATATCTTCCAGTATTTTTTTCTGCTCGTCTCTATTCACTCCTCTTTGACTCCCATTATGTGTACGCTGGTATGCCTACAGGTCTCTTAAGTACATTGATTCTTTTCATTCTTCTTTCTGAGACTTTTTCATACAGTTTCTCAGACTGTACAATTACAGGTGACCTAAGTCCCAGTTTACTGATATTACTGTCTGCTAAACTCTGCTGTTGAATCTCTTTTTCATGGATTTTTCATTTTGGGTCTGGAATTTGTTTGTGGTGTTTTTTTTTTTTTCTCTTTTATTTACTGATGGTGTTATTTTGTACATAACATTGTTTTCCTGATTTAGTACTTTGTCCATGTAAATTTTATTATTTTTTAAACTTTCTTAGCATATTTACACCACTTGGTTCAAAACATGTATGTAATTAGTTCAACACTAAGGTTTCCTAAGAGACGTTTTCTCTTAATTTGTTTTATTCCTGAGAGTTGCCCATACTTCTATGCTTCTTTGCACAAATGATAATTTTTTTTTGGCAACTAAATGTGTGAATATTATAATGTTACTATCAAACAAAAACAAATTGTGATTTGGTAAGAGGACACCTTATTTAAAGAGACCAGTGCAATATGGAGAACATTCTGACTGTAGAAGTCTGAAAGCATCTCAGAGTCAGAGAATGAGTTTTTTCTTTTTTTGGTAGGGTAAGCAGAATTAGTAAAAACTTTTTCAGGGGAAATGAGCAAGCAAACAGAGCTTTGTGCCCCAGCTCTTACTTGGATCGACTTCTTAATAGAGGGAATAATCTGTATTTTAGTGCTTACTCATGGATAAGCCTGAAATTCAGGATCTGTGGGATGGAGAGAAGGTTGAATAAACTTTGGTCAAGAGAAGGCGGTGAGTAAGAAATGTCAGTTGTGAGTACTGAACTCTGGAAACCAGATTCTTTCCCCCAGTCCGTAGGGTTCTTTCTTTCTGCTTATGATAGATTATAGTTGTTTGTTTAGTAACTTTTTATGGTTTCTTTAGGGAGAGCTGTTTTGAAAAAATAATATGTACTTTGTGTGGTCTTAGAAGTCATCTATTTCAGATAATGATTTGAAAGAGAAATTCTTGAATGCTGGGAGTGACAAAAACCAAAACCAAACTCAGTCTTTACGAATGGGCTTCGTTTAGGGCACTCCTCATTTAGGGAACTCTGGAGTTCCTAGCTAGGCCATGTAAAACTTGCCTTAGCACATACTTCCTTTTTGTACATAGCAAGATGTAAAACCTTATTATCTTTTAGATATTTCTGAGCATATCCTGCTTGTACATTTGTATGGTCTTCTGGATTCCCTGGTAGAGATGGAGCTTTTTCAAAGCTCTGTTCCATGTATCTTTCTTTTCTATCCTTCTCATTTTTAGGCTGTTTGCCTTATCTGTTATTTTTAGCCCAGAAAGGTGGCTGTGGCTGTTACTACAACTTTGACACTAGGAGACTACAGGAGCCTGAGGGATGGCACTCTGCCACCAGCACACCAGGCTACCTGCTTCCAAGCTGTGGTTAGAGGATGTTCGGCAGGTAATTAAAAAGTCACACAGTCCTTTTAGTAATATACAACAGATAGCTTCTTTCTTCATTTAGCCCTCTCCTGGTTGTTGTGTTGATTATTTTGCAGAGTTCTTTAAAGAAAGTGAGTTCGGACAGTTTTGGGGAACTTAATCATTGCCTTAGTGTAGGAATGGGTTTTTGGAAACCCTGCCTCATTTATTTTCAGTGATGTCCCTCCCTCTTGCATATCCTTAATTTTGTAAAGTAGTGATATCTGGATAACACACTCAAGTTAATTTTTTTTAACTTGGTTATGTGAAATAGCTCCCAAAGAATTATCTATAGGTGGTATGCAATTGTGATTGTCTAGAGTTACCAGTAGATTATCTAGAGTTGATATATAACTACATAATTGATGGTACAAATGACAGACTTTGCTTTGGGGACGGTTTGTTGTTTATGTAAAGCAGATTTTAAACTAATGTCCCAAATAAATTCCTTTTCCTCCTTTTTCTTCTTACCTCTCCTTTTCCCTATGGTCCCAATCTGATTATAAGTAACTTTCAGATAACAAAACGGAGTGACAGTATTTAAAACAGCTAAAGCATATGCAAATTTAGTGTAATATTCAACAGCATTAAAGAGAGTAGATACTAAATGATCTCTAATATCCATTCAGACCCAGAGATGATAGTTTCATGGTTTTATCCATTTCCTAGTTGAATTTATGTTGGCAGTTTTGTAACTGTGTAAATTCTGCTACTTGTTGGAAAAGATGAGCAATGTGGTCTCTGTGCTACCACAATACTTTTGTTATTTATGGTCTTGGGTATTGATTTTAATCCTATTTCCAGAATAGGATTCCTGTCTCCCCACTTTCCACCATTGAACCTGTGCTGTAAATGACATTTACTTGCTAAGATGACATTTTTTCTACTTTTATAAGGTGGAGTAGTTTGCTGGGAAATAGTTTCTAGAATTTATGCCATGGAGCATCATTTCTTCTTTAAGAAATGAAGTGTGGGGCATACTGTTGTGATAACATGTGATAGAGAAAAAAATTTCTGAAACCTGTGGTGGGTATGTTACCCTTCAGAAGGAACTCCCCATTTATGATTAAGTAGGATGTTGAGACAGGGAGACTGTTGTGGATTATTTGGGTGGGTGGGTAAACACAAGGTCCTTATAATAGGAAAACAGAGGAGTGTCAGAGTCAGAAGGAAATGTGAGCAGATATCGGAGAGAGATCTGAAGAATCTGCTGCAAACTTTGAAGACAGAGAAAGGAGTGGTCTCTAGAACTTGGAAAAGGTGGGAAAACAGAATCTCCTCGAGAGCCTCCAGAAGGAATAGAGCTTCTGAACTTCACAGCTGTAAGGTCATAAATGTGAATTTTTAATTCATTAGATTGATAGTAAATTGTTACAACAGTAATAAGAAGCTAACATGGCATGGACCTTACAGAATTCCTCATTCACAAATTATTAAAGTGGGCCAGCAATTTATATTCATTATAGCAGATTTTGTCACAGCTCTATAAGGTAGGTACTGTCCATCCAGTTTAAAGATAAGAAAACCAAGTGGTTGAGCTCTGCCCATGGCCACATGGAGGTGGTAAGCAATATGTTAAAATATTGGGCTCTTTTGGCTCTAAGGCCATTATCTATTCCATATGTCTCATGTTCTCTCAGCACAATCTTCAGTTGTTGAGGGTGTAAAGGGCAAAACCTTCTTGTTGAGTGTGAGCAACTATTGGTTGGTAAGTAAATGAGTAATAGTTTTGCTAAACGAAAATAAATTTAATTAAGGGTAGGATGTGAATAGGAAGTATCAGAAATCTAGTGAGATCTAGAGACCGGGTAAATTGTGAACCTTTTAGGCTTCCTACCTATAGTTTCACTCAGTTGAGCCCAAGTTGGACGTGAGCTACAGATTTGGAGGTGTGGTGCACTGTAATTCTCTGAAAAAGCACCTCAAAGTATAACTTAGACAAATTAGAGATTGAGCATAGTTTAAAGTGTCAAGTAGAGAGACCCATTTTAAGTTCTGTTGGATAAAGTCCACAATTATGTGTTAACAAATTAAAGTGGTCTAGGAAAGTAGGACAAGTAAAAAAAGAATTGAGGCTTCAAAATGGCATGACGATTGATTCACATGGAGCTGGAGAAAGGTGGCTACAGAAAATTGGGACAGAGATGATTCACTTAGCCTCACCCATAAAAGTAGAGGACCATCTTATATTTTAGGAGTCTGTGGCTTTAAAGATGCTAGTCATGTGACTAGGCCCTGCCACTCTGCAAAATAGGTCAGGTCCAAGAATATTTCAGTGGACATTAAAATCTTTGGATTTCCTGATTGTTTTGCTGCCAACATCAGTTTAGATTTGTACATTTATCTCTTGGATTACAGATAGTCGTTGAATTATAGTTAGAGCTAGATGTGGTTTTTAGACAAAACAGCCACAGGTATGAAATCTGAAATCTATAACCCTCTGTGATTGTTTTAAAAGGTAAAGTACATAGTCTAATATACTATCATTAAAATTTATGTATATGAGATCTACTAGTATGTATACTACTATCATGGATATGATAAAACCAGAAACTATATGACAGTTTTCATAACAAGCTGTTTGCCAACCTATTTTGGTCATGGCTTCTTTGGTGCTGCAGAAAATTAGATTTTTTTTTTCATCCCTAAATTTAGCACTTATGGTTCTCCCAGGTCCGTCGCCTGCCAGCAGGTATTATTTGTAATAACTCCGAGAAAGTTATTTTGTCTATATATTAATGCCCACCAGAGCTCAATTACCACTTTCAGAAGAACTTAATCTTCAGAATGTCAAAGGCCATGATGATAATTCATTTTTATTTGTCCATATCTTTGGTTCTTGTCCATGGACAACCTTCTTAAGTTAGCTCATCACTGAGACTGTTCATTATACCTACGTATAAGGGGTTTATGAGGATTAAATGAGGAATTACATCACTGTTCCAGATGGTTTAATCAGAGCAAGCTGGAGCAGTGAAGAGCAAGGGAAAATACTTAGTAGTCATTCTTCCTCACCTCCCATTAGGACTATCCTGGCTTGATAATGCCAGTCACTTAAATTTAAATATAAATGACCAAGAAGGAAATGGTTGGTACTGTTCTTCCTACCTAGTTCCAGGGCATTTTCCCTAAAACTGGATTTGCCTGATAATGTGTATGGTATGAATCCTTCTTAGATTATGTTTTTATTTCTACTATCTTCTTGTCTTTGTCCTTATTTACACCTGAGGGCAACAGTTCTTAATTTCTTAGGCCTAAGAAGTTATCTAAATATTACTTAATTTTAATTTAAAAATGAGGTAAAAGCACTGAGGACTCCAATGTGGAGTCTGAAGTCCTATCAAAAACTTTTAATGCATCCTCTTAAGACCCAAGGCTCTATTCTATGATTTAGACAGATCCTGTACTTTTCAGTCATTTTGTAATACATTGTCATGTGGAAAATACTGAATTCACTGACTTGTATAGATCTTCCAAATGTTGTTAGACAGTATTAGATAATCATACTTGCTTATACCATGATCAGTCTCATCAGAAAAGTCAGTTGCACTGGGAAGATGCTGAAGTGATGGAGATGGACTGAAATTTTACAAAACTCTGGTTTTCATTTGAAAGTTTGAATTTTCCCATTGCAACAAATACTGCTTGTTGTTTATCCCGATGGGCTTATTTCATTCATTTTCTAGAAAAACATCTGGCAGATACCCAAATTTGAATAATCATGGTAACTAGAAACTATGAAGGGTCAGAGATTTTACTTTACTTGTAAACTAGTAATTTTGCCATAGTTTATGAATGCAAGGGAGACATCTTGAGACAGAAGAGAGGTTTTGTTTTTGTGTTGTTTTATTTTGTTTTGTTTTGTTATGTTTTACAGCTGCATTTACCACAGGGTCCCCATGGACACACCTGTCTCCTGAGCCTTGTGGTGCAAACAGAACCAGATGATGTTCCCATTTCAGAAAAGTAATCCTACACTTAGGGGATCTGTCTTTAATAATGGGCAGTGGGTAGGAAGAACAGTGCCTGCTCAAGGATGCCTAGACTTAAGCAGAGACCTATGAATGATCTCATTGTTCAAAGGGACTTGGCATAGATGTGGCTGCATAGATTAGGATATTGAGGGATTATTAGGATGGGCCCACTAAAGTGGCAAGGATCCTTGCAAAGGAAACATGGAGAGAAGAGTCAGAGTGATTGGGAGGGCATTATGCATCAGTCTTAACTTGCTGTTACCGGCGTTGAAGATGGAAAAAAGGGCCATGAGCCAAAGAACACAGGTAGCCCCCAGAAAAGACAAGGGAATGGATTCTCCCACAGAGCCTCAGGAAGGGATATAAGATAATAAAGGAGCCACTGAGCTTGTGGCACTTTGTTACAGCACAGTTGGAAACATAGGCCGTAAACAAATCTGCTCATTGCTTTAGAAGTAAATGCCATTTCTGTTTTTTCCCCCAAGGCATTTTGCTGTATAGGCAACCTTGAAAAGATAGCCTGGAACAAAAACAGGAGGTGTGTCTCTGCCCACAGAGAGGAAGAAACATTGTCATAGGTTCTGGTGAATTTTCTGTTGGATACACATTGACCACACTGTTCAATCTGACCAGCATAGCCTAGGACCAGATTTTTCCAGTTTGTCTCATAAGATACTATCAACAGGACTCCCAAGCATGAGGAAGAGCACAAGTGGCATGAGTAACTTCAGCCCTGCCCTGATCTAAGTGGCTGAGGAAGTCTCATAAACCATCAGAAAGCCAGGTAGCTTTCTTCCTTGGGACCTGGTGTTGACCTTTCCACTGACCCGAGGCATGGCAAGATGCACTCATGGATGGTCCACAAGAAAGAGGTTTAGGGCAATTTTGTCATCATTAATAACTCTGGCCAGAGAGTTGAGACTCACTTGAAGCCATTCATTGCTCATTTCAGCTAAATTTGTGGACAGATTTCAGACTGCCTTTTGTTAGTGAATGATTTCCATTGTGGGGATAAACTACCTGCGCTCTGGGCATAAGCCCATCTAAATGTGAAGTTAGTAGTTCTCGGGTGAGTTCCTGCAAGAAACCTAAGCTAGTGTCATTTTGGAGAGCACTTCACAGTTGTCTGAGGCTACATGAGTACTAGTGGTATTTAAACACTTCAACACTTGATGATCTGTTATGGTTTAAACATTTGATGATCCATTATGACCACCCCTAAGATAGAAGACACTTGAGGGACACAAATTAATGCACCACTTCCATGAAAGAAGAGATATACATGGTACCTTTGGAAAGAGAGTGTTGTTTATGATTTGGGGGCTTCCCAAGGAGGAGTTAAGTCATTGTTCCCAAGTGAGCCAAGTTTAAAATGCTTTATAGCATAACTCCCGAGAGAGCTGGTAAGTCTTAGAGTTTCCAGGTAAGTAATAGAATTATACCCCCTTTTTGAATGGGCTGCCTGAGGCCAGTCTATCCAGTTTGTCCTTCTGTCCATGATACCAGCCGGATGGCATTTGTCTACCTCTGGGATGAGCTGGTGATACCTAAGAGGAATGAGGGTGGGGCAGACACTCAGTGATGTGGACATGTATTTTATTTGGGAGATGCAGGTTCTGGGACATCCCCTGCTAGCTACATCCATTTAAATTGGAATCATATTGTCATGAACTGTCTGGCTGGAAGGCACATTCAGCAGTGTGTCCAATCCAAGGAGCTTTCCCTTCCCTCCTCACCACCCCTTTGTCTAACCTGTTACTGCCTCAGTGCCTAGATTTTTGTAAATGTCACAGAGTCGGTATTTCTAAAGTAGATACTTCTTTACTTTTAGTCCAGTTATATCCCCTACTTGTGGCAGTCTGTTTGGCCAGAAAGGTTAGGTACTTGAAGGATGAGGCAAGTTTTATAAACTATACAGAGATCCATTCTGTCCTCTTTGACCAATGTGGACTACCATCCTAAGGATATCCCTTGGGCATTGTACTCAACAACAGGCCATCATCATTGTGATGTAGGACATGTCAGTACCCACAAGAGAATCCAGGTAGCTGATCCAACGTTTGAATCCTCTAGGCCTCATTTTGTACCTGGAGAGTGTTCCACCTGGGTGACGTGGTTTTACTGTTGGGGGCAATAAAACAAGCATCAGCCTAAGAGTGGTATGGTCAGGGTTCTTTGAATTTCTTTTGCCACATTTGTCCTGATGGTTATTACCCAGGAGTAGACAGAGGGGATGATCCCTTTCTGGGGATAGCGTCATTCAGTGGCCCAACTTGCCTTTCCAAGGTGTGTAGATAAGGACAAGGCAGGGAGGTAATATTGGGAATCCAGCATGGAGCCCATCGTGGGGCTTGAACTCATGACCCTGAGATCACGACCTGCACTGAGATCAAGTGTTGGATGCTTAACTGACTGAGCCACCCAGGCACCTATTGGGAATCTTCTTGAGCTGATTTTTGAGGGGCAGTCCTAACTCCCAGTAATACCATATGCCTGTGGATGACTGGGAACATGGATGGTCCATGGGTACCTGGACTATCACCTAATTCTTAGTGGGTCTTTGATAAGAGGTGTACCATTTTCAGACCACAGATCATCTGGGAAGGTGATCACAGGATTGATTAGGGCAAGAACTTCATTGCCATGGTGAGAGTCAACAGAACAGGGTGGAGTGGCAACCCTATAACCTGTAAAGGAGGTATCAGTGGGCTACCCGACGGAGACCAGTAGCCCTGGCAGTCGTTGAAAAGTCAGATGTACTCAGACTTCCAGGATGAAGTACAGTCAGTGCTCTGTGTGCTGTGGCATTCCTGATCTGCAGACAACTGGGTCAACTGTCAGTGTGTGTCACAAGCCTAGCATAGAACGGTAACCTCTGCATCAAAACCAGAATCTTTTACTTTGTGCCCAGTCTACGATGGTGGTGTACATGTTGCCATGATCAGTACAGTGAGTGTAATTCATCTAGCAAGGGTGGCAGTTTGGGTGGTGCAGGCTTGATCAGCAGCTTGATTTCATTCTCACCCTGGGCATCTACCTGAATAACTCAGATGATTCATTTACTGGGTTTGATTGATTTCCCCATTTTGTGGTGCTAAAGAGGAGGTCCTTAATCTACTAGTCTGTCTGTTTTTCTAAGTTGAAGACCAAATAGTGAGGCTATAACAAGTCTTATCTTACTGCCAGAGCAGTAAGAATTTCCTTGAATTCACTCCACCTAACAGAGTAGCCGTGTCCATTCTTGGTTCTTCATAATTTGTGCTGAGACAAAACAGCCAGCACAGCCAGCTGCGCACCATTCGGTTTCATTGTGACCACATCACCTGGTAAACTGGAGACTTGGAGAGTAAACAGGAATTTGGAGAGCCTGTCTGAATCCCACTGGGCCAGTGGATTTGCTTTAGGCGACAGATCTCCAAAATGACAACAGACGCTTTGTGTAAAGTGGAGATGAGACTTGGCTGACTAAATTTTTGAGTCTGCCATTTCAGTTTGACATGTGAAGCTTGTTGGGCCTTTCCTACATTGTTAGTCTTAAAGATTGAGTTCACTCACCCCAAAAGGAGATTACCAGGCCAGAGACTCAGGAGAGCATCTTGGAATAAGTCTTCAGCATTTACAAGAGCCCCATCATAAGATAATTGGTGCTTTTCCGAAAGGCTATACCTCGTAGGTGAGGGAGGCCTGCTCATTCTTGCCTTATCATAGAGACTTGTGACATAAAAGGGTCATTAGGGTTTGTGGACCCCAGAAACACTTATTTGTGGTTTTCCCAAATGAGTGAATCCCCACTGGGAGCATATTCCACTTTATATCCAATGTATACATGTATTTGTATAGTAATCTGTAGCATACATTAGATTAGGGCACAACAGTAACAGTACGTTGAATAAGCCCATGGCTGATTGTCTCACTTCCGTGGTCTACTGTGAAGTGTGCCCCAAATGCCGTCAGTGGAACAAAATCAGATGGGGCAGTAACTTAAGTAGCTGTTTCCAGAGACATAAAAGTTTGAGTCCCCCTATTCTCTGTGGTATCCCAGCATGCTAGGATGCATGTGTGTGGCCTTTGGTTTCCGTCTGAGGATAGGGAATCCTTGCTCCCAAACCTAGCCATCGTTCTCCTTAAGGGGCTAAATTCGGGGTACACAGGAGGAAATCAGAGGACATGAAGGGGGAGAGGGTTGTTCCACCTCAATACACAACACGTTTCCACTTGCTTTTGAACAGCATAGCCAGGCTGTTTATAATTCTGCTTTAACACATTAGCTTTCACTTCTACCAGAAGGCCAGACTGAAGGCCAGGCAAAGATCGCAGTCGGGTGTGAGAGCTTTTAAAATGCCTATCGTCATCTCATTTCCCAGTTTCTCTCTTCTCAGATTTTTCTGTGTCTTGCTTCTTTTTCCCTGGTGTTCCTTATTCCAAGCTACTGAAGTTAATAACTTGTGTCTGTAATGTTTTTATGCACAGCATCCTGGGAAGCTGCCTCGGCCTTGGGACAGGTCTCTCAAAAGTGAAGCAAAGGCACTCATGTACAGGTTTCTCAGAGACCTGCCAGAAAGGTTGAATGGGACCATGATCCCTTGAAAATGTCTACATTGTTTCCTCTGGCACTAAGAATGTGGGCTTCTGCCTTTATGGTCACTGTTGACATAGGGTGTAAGGAATGGTTTATGGAAAGTTTAAATCCCGCAGTGCTCTCCTACTGCAAGACAGCTGCTTTTCTATTTGCGCAGCCTTCCATTTGGGTTATAAGTTTAATTTTGTGTTGTGTTGTAAGCTTTGAGAAGGTTCCAGACTTCTGCAGAAGTTGATACTGGTGGATTCTGCCAGCACATAACTTGTTGGAGGGACAGAGCCTTGGACTTTCCTATTGTACCATTATGGTAGTCCTTCCCAACTCTTTGCCTCCTTTGATTCTAAATGGCATTGCTATTTTATAAACAACTGTGAAAGGAGAAAAAAGAAACCTGTCAAACGATGATGTGCCCACTGTACCATATACAAAAGGAAAGAGTA
Organism: Cryptoprocta ferox; assembly: GCA_028646485.1. Lineage (NCBI taxonomy): Eukaryota > Metazoa > Chordata > Mammalia > Carnivora > Eupleridae > Cryptoprocta > Cryptoprocta ferox. The sequence continues at coordinate 810,469 of JAQQST010000022.1, read as the reverse complement.
TTTTTAGACATGAGCAGTGTAGGACGGGAAACTGTATTGTGTACTGCATAGTTTCTCTTCCTTGATTATAATTGATTTACCCCTTCCATGATCCTTTTTCCCCCCTCTCTTCTTTCTAGCTTGTGATTGGCACAATGGAAGAATCTAGAATTTGCAGGCTAGGTGTAAAAGGAGATAGGTTGTGTGACTCTCAGTCGAATGAGATTCTTCAACACCAGGACACAAATTGTGCTGGCCCAAGTAGCTGGCATTCCTTACAACATGATGAAGGCAGTAACTTTATGACAAAGACCAGGAATTTGGTGAACCCAGTGTACTGCACAGAAGAGTCAAGAATGGAACCTCCTGCACCAGATGCTATAACAGATCCTTCTGATGATCAGCAAGATTCACAGTGCAACAGGAACAAAGGAGAAACCTTAGGTAATAATCTCTGCTCAGTGCTTGGACATTTTCACATGCTACTCATTTTATCTTTTACCTTTTCTGCAGCACAGATAGTGACAGAACATAGTCAGTTTTGAGGTAGGTGTGGTTTAGGTTAAAACACACCTCTGTTTTCTCACACCTCTGTTTTCTTTGAACACGTTGGCAATTATAATCAGGATGCTAATATGACCAAGGTTGGAAGCCTAGTTATAAGAACCGCAATATTCCTCTGAATAGTTAAGAATTGTTTCTTTTTTTGTGCGAAAATGTTTGTGGCCTTTTGGCAGAGGTACTATGGAGTGGAGTAGAGTGGAGTGGAAATCTAACCAGTAATTACTGTGAAAACTCTATGTGCTCAGTTTATTTAAAAGAATATATTCAGTAAAATTGAAAATGGTATATGTTATCTGTGGCTTAGAAAGTAGGCTAACAAGACTGGTTTTCAGTATGTGTTTTCTCCCTCCTCCTCTGTTAGTTTGACAATTTATGATTAAGAATGTGATATGTTAAATTTCATGAATAAAATCTCAAACCCTTACTTTTACTTTGCCTTATGGGTTGCTTCTCAATTTTTTAAATTCTTACTATTTGTAATATTAGCTTGTTTGATTTGAATGAGTTCTGTACCTGACTATAACTTGGGATTTTTAAAAATCATTTTTGGGCACTCTGTATGACTTTAAAATTATAGGAATATGACAAGTATTTAAAATCCCTTGCAAATATGGCAGATACCTTCAGAATGAATCACTTCAACAATGTGTGTAAAAATAGCTTCAGGTTAAAATTGTTAAATAGTTTTAAACGGTTACAGTTTAAAATTTTCATAAAATTACAGTTCACATATACCATTATTTCTTACACAATCAGTAATTGTATTTTCTCTTCTTGTGTCCTTGAACTGAATGAGAAATGGTTTAACTACTAAAATTATGTGTGCTATCATAGCAAAGTATTATTGGAAGTCAGCTTGTCTCTCCTCCTCCTTCGTAGGCATAGTTGTTTAAAATTTTCATAAAATTACAGTTCACATATACCATTATTTCTTACACAATCAGTAATTGTATTTTCTCTTCTTGTGTCCTTGAACTGAATGAGAAATGGTTTAACTACTAAAATTATGTGTGCTATCATAGCAAAGTATTATTGGAAGTCAGCTTGTCTCTCCTCCTCCTTCGTAGGCATAGTTGTTTGTAAAATATACCAACTATTAAACTTGTCTTCAGATTTTTAAAATGAAATGTCCTACATACAAGAGTGAACAATTCAGAAAATAAAAAGATACCTACCTGCAGGGTAAAAAAAGAAGCATTAACACTTACTTTGAAGCACCATTTGCATGCCCACACTTACCTCAGACACCGCTTCTCCCTGGCAAAGGTATTAATATATTCCTATAAAACTCTTTCCCCAAAGAAAGAGCTTTTTTTTTTGACTGCCTTTTCTTGGCCCTAAACTTGATTAACACCCAGAGTATGCTTGGTAAATCACGAGAAAATAATCATAATTCATATCGGTCATTGGAAAAATTGTGTGTCACAGTGGATTACGTGCATTTTAGATAGTCTTAAACTTCCTTGAATACTTGTACTTGGCTAGGAGAAAGCTTTTGAAAACATTCCTATCCTTTCTACAATATCTTAGCTTGGAACCAGTGGCTAAATGAGAATATTTATACTTTCATTAAGTGGTGTTCTTCCGGGGTAAGTGCCAAATAGCTAATCACTAGTAGTGTTAGTTGTTAAGTGAAGAGATGTGGTTGCGGCAGGGAAGAAGAAGGGTGATCCCTCCTACTTAAGAATTTGAAAATAGTTTCACTGACTTACTGGTGAGCCTATATCTGATTTGCAGCCTTAAATCATAGTCTGGATACCTGAACATAAATTTAGGTACAGTTTACAGGTTGGATTAATTTTATCCTTCTGGTACTTTTTTTTTTTTTATTTCTTTTACGCACCATCAGGAAAGGAGGTGTTACTATTGATGCAAGCCTTGAACACTCTTTCAACTCCAGAGGAGAAGCTGGCAGCTCTCTGTAAGAAATATGCTGATCTTGTGAGTATTAAGGGTGCAAGGCCCATATAGAATATAATAAAAGGGGCATGTACCTGATGACTTTTAAAATATGATTTTGTAATGTTTTTAAATGTTAAGTTTTTCATTACAAAATTGAAGGGAAGAATCTAATTTCTTGAGACTTAGGTCGATTATATGGTCTCTTTTTATGGTATGGGATATACAGCATTTTACTGCTTTCTGAAATGTGGAATGGATTTCCTAAAAGTCACTCAGTTTTAGCATTGCTGCGTGATCATTTCCATCATATGTTTAGATGCCTGACAGTTGTGAGGATGTGATTTCTATATGTACATTCAGGAATTCTACACATGAAAGCAAGATTAGATTCAAAAGCTTTTAACCATTTGACTGAAGTTGTGACTTTCATGAAGTAGTCTAGTAAAACAGTACTATTTCTCAGGAAAATATTTTCTTAGCATCCACTGTATGCCAAGCACTGTATTTGTTTTGCATCTTCCAAAGAAACTGACTTGTAAAAAGAATTTGTTCTGGTCTATGACCCGTTACTTCACGTAGCATTCCCTTGGGCTATATGGAAGCACTCTAACAAGGAAACCCTGCCATCATTTTAAAAGTGAAGAATGGGATAGAACCTTTTGAAGAATAGTGGCAGGAGTGTTTCAGAATTGTTGATTCTAGTGTAAATGCTGAAATTCTTGTGGTTTGTGAAGTATTTATGTGAATTATCAGGGATGAATTTGTCTACTCACATTTGTTATTAAAGCAAGTACTCTATAGCATACACATTACTGTTTTCTGAATAACTGACTCTAAGTATAGAGCTGGAACAATTGTACTTACTATACCTTCAAGTGGCACAAGTATACCCCACTTAGCAACCTGGCACCTTCTGAAAATTGTGAGAAGCAGGATCCACTGAGGATCTCTGAATGGCCTAGAAATGATCCAGATGCAAAGATGGCAGAAATCAGAGTTGTTGGATTGCCACGTCAGGAAAGGAGAGAGCTACACATCTGCCCTTGAAGACAGCCAGGCTTATACATCTAGGCCTAGGGAACTCCATATATTTGCAGATTTTAAAATGTATTACCTGGAGCTGGACTCCAGTCAGTACAGATCTCAGTGCTCACTGAATTCTGCCTACTTTGGGACCCCAACAGGTCTTGGCACACTGAACATGTGTGTTTAGGAAGAGTGAAATAGGCCATTGGACAATCCCAGAGGTTCCAGAGACAACCAAGACCTAGGGCATTGCTGAACTCCATGGTTTCTCCTACACAAGGCATTCCCTCAAAACTGGGAGGGGTGACAACTTTAACGGTTGAATAGAAACAGACACAGGGAGTCAAGAAAAAAAATGAAGAAAGAGGGGAATGTGTTCCAAAGGAAAGACCAAGATAAAACCCCAGGAAAACAAACAAACAGACAAACAAACAGAAGTAGCAGTTTAATGAAACAGAGTAATTTCTCTGTTAAGAGTCCAAGGTGGTGGTCATGAAGGTGCAGATCAAACCTGGGAGAAGAATGGATGAGAACAGTGAGCACTTTAACAGAGAGATAGAAAAAATAAAAAAGAGCCAAAGAGAAGTGGTGGAGCAGTGGAATAAGTAACAGAACTGAAAAATACACTAGAGAGTTTCTATAGCAGACCACCCGAGGTAGAAGAGAGGGTCGGTGACCTTTGTAGCAAGAGCAGTGGAGTTCACACAATCAGAGCAGCAAAAAGAAAAAGAATAAAGCAAATGTGAAGATAGCTAAAAAGGCTTACGGGACAACATCAAGTGGATTACCGTTTGCAGTTTAGGGGTTTCTGATGGAGAACAAAGTGAAAAAGAGGAAGAAATTTTACCTAAAAAATAGCAGAAAACTTCCCTAACCTGGGGAAGGAAATAGACCTTGAGATCCAGGAAGCACAGACCTTGAGAATCGGGAAGTACATATCTAAATAAGTTGAACCCAAAGACATCCACATTGAGACACATTGTATGTAAAATGTTAGAAGTTCAACACAGAGATTATTAAAAGCAGGAGGGGACTAAGAAAAACAAACAACAAAAAAAACTAAAAGACCAAACAAACCAAGCTAAAATACATTCAAGGGAACCCTGTTAGACTATCAGCAGGTATTTCAGCAGAAACTTTGCAAGCGAGACATGATATAGTCAAAGTTCTGAAAGGAAACAAACAAACAAACAGAAAACTTCTAACTAACTAAGAATACCCACCAGGCTAAAACAATTATTTGAATTGAAGGAGAGGCGAAGAATATTATGGAGACGTGAAATCTAAATGGGCTTTATATGTGCAGTGTTAAAGGGAGTTTCTCAAACTGAAAAGAAATGACCTTAATCAGCAATAAAACATGGAAGTGTAAGTCATGCTGCTAAAGGTTAAAGGGTTTAAAGAGAGGGGTTCATCACTTACAAACTTCATATGAAGGTTAAAAGGGAAAAGTAGTAAAACTATAACTATATAGTGATTACTGAGAGGATACACACGATAAAAGATTTTTTTAAGTGACATAAAAACCTGAAATGTGAGCAAAGTATTAAAATGTAGAGCTTTACAATGCATCCTAACTTAAGTTGTTACAACTTAAGACACACAAACACACACACACACACACACACACACACACACACACACACAGACACACACACACGGTGTTATACACGACCTCTTGGTAACCACAGACAAAAATCTGTAGTAGATACCCAAAACACATTGAGAAAGGGATAGAAGCACCACTTAAGAAACTCATCAAACCACAGACA
>JAQQST010000022.1:788186-804726 GCA_028646485.1 Cryptoprocta ferox | reverse complement strand
AGGAAGGACTGTAGCAACCGGACAACCTCAATTCTTTGACTACGGTAGAAAAACTGCCCATTACACAGGGATTCCCAAATCGGATGTGCAATATAAACTGAGAAAACAAATACAGGCAGCAAATGCTGCACTCAAAAGACACCCCCCTTTGAGAATTAATGCAAAATTTCACAGTGCACACTGAGAATCATAAAGTTACAAGTAACAAGTAACAAACTTATGTCTGAGGATAACTGACAATGTGAAAAGAATAGGATTTAATAAAAGGGAAGATTATCCTTATTGTGGCATCCTTATTGCCACAATAAGGATGGTGGCAACGATTATAGGTATGAAATATTATAAAGAGATACAGGTATACACTGGCTGGGTAAGTAGGAAGCAAAGTAAAAGCACTGATTTAATATCTGTACTATCTCCAGAATCTGATTACTGAAAGGGATTAAGAAAAATAGAATATATGGATTTAATCACAGACACAAGAAAAATAAATGTGAACAGACTGTTGTGCTCTCATGTTTTCAACATTCACCCATTGTACTAAACTTTAAGAATACATGTTTCAGATGTCATATATATCATCTGAAAGAACAGAAAGCTAAAAGGCATAATATATTCCTCAAGTTCAGCTCTATTAATTTCATGAGGCAAAGCCAACTGCATATAGAAAAAAAATGTTAGCAGATTAGCTAAAACTTTATGAAACAGTGTAAATTGGGATGAATCAACTCTACCCTACTGAAAAACTTACTGAAAGTTATAGTAATTGAGACAATGGAGTCTTGTACATTGTAGATAGACCTATAAATCAATAAGGAACAGAATATTACAGATGCACAGATGTATAGCCAACAGATTTTCATGAAAGGAGTAAAAAAAAATGACTCAATGGACAAAGAATAACTGTCTAATGCTGCTGGAACACTAGAATCCATAAAGAGGTATTTGAGCCTTGACCTAAGTCTCGTATCTTATATAAACCAACTCTTCACATGTTCACCAATAAAAACCATATATATGTCAAACTAGGTTTTTAAGTGTATCACTTTCAATCAATCCTTCATTGTCATACTTAAAGAAATTCAAATTAGATCCACAGGTTTAAAACACACCAGTTGCTGTTTTATTTTTAACAAAGGGAATCAAATGAACATAGATAAAGCTTGAAGCAACAACTTCTTTTGCTGTATTTTTTGTTTTTGGCCTTAATAAGTAATTACACTATACAATGTCTCTTCTTACAATGTGAAGATGAGAAAAAAAAGGAGGTAGAACAAAGGCAGAAGAAGCCTTAAGCACCAAAATATTTTAAAAATAGAAGGAAGAAAAAAGAGCAATACAAGAAAAACTGGAGGCAAAAAAGAAGGAGATATATTTGCCTTTCTCAAATTTTATTTGCCCAAGCCTAGAACTAAACTGGCTTGGGAAATTACTCATTCTTTGCTATTCCCAGTCATGCTGTGGGCAAGAACATCTGGGAAGACGCACACAGGGCCTTAGGAAGTAAGCTTAAAACACTGTCTTTAAGACGTAGGATATCAAAATGCTGAAGTGACAAATTCTATATAGGAAACAAAGTCCAGGACCTAGGAAAGTTCAGAAAGCAGCAAATTAAAAAAAAAAAAAAAAAAAAAAAAAAAGCTTTTTTCTCCTTCTTGTCATAACTCTTCCTGCTGAGGGTAGGACTGGTGTAGAAAACGGGTTAAAGAAGGAAAAGGGGCTGAATCCTTCTGTTGCAAGCCATTTCGATTCCCTTTCAAGTTGGGGTTATGGTCTGTAGGAGATGTAAGGAATGTATTTTCAGTATCTGTTTCTTCCTCAAATTGTTCTTCTTGGCCCTCATCAAGCTCAATCTCTGAGCTCCGGGCCTTTTTAGACTGCAGCTCCTCTTGAACAAGATCCTTACTTTGCCTACCCAGATCTGTTTTCTGTTGCCATTGCCGCTGTCGCTTCTCCAATGTCCGGGCTCTTTTCCGATTTCCTTTATGCTCATGCTTCTCCAGCTAAAATGATACACAGGCAAGCACAAAGTACTTGTGGGCCAGTGGTCAGGTGTGGACTCCCTGACTGCCTGGCCTGACCATCTGGCCCTGTCCATGATAATTTTCCTCACCTCCATAAGTGTATGGATCCGCTCCAGGTCTGGAGGCTGTCCAGCCTGCAGCAGCTGCCAGATGCTATGGTTCTCATCCAGAGTCACCTCAAGCAGGTCACCCTCCAACATGAGCTCCTCAAGGGGGGCCCGGGCTGCTTCAGGGAGATCCAATACAGGGCCAGTCAAGTGTGGCAATAGTACCTCCAGATCTAGGAAGTTTTATGGACAAGCTGAGTTAGAGGCTACGCCTAGTCTTATCCCCCACACTTTGACAGAACCAAGGACCAAATGGGTCACCTTGCTGGTATCCACTCAACAGCATACTTAAACCTAGACCTATGTATCTTACCTGATCCCTGCAGAGGGGCTACCTTCTCATGACTAGTCATACTATCCACGTTCGGCAACAACCCTGGGACCTGCTAAGGAGAGTAAAGATGGGTACAGTAACAGATAACAAAAAACCAGACTGTATTTTTCTTATCCCAACGTCAAAGTTGTTACCCTTTACCTCCTGAAGGAGGCAGATACAGGCTGACAGTAGGGAGCAGTGAGGTATGTGGACAGGATGGAAAATGGGACAGGTAGATTAGACCAATTAGGTAGACTAGACCAACTGAGACTAAAAATTAAAGAATAAAGACAGGCTAGAGCCTAAAAATGGGTAGGGCTAGGATATACATAGATATTTAAGGGCAAGAGTTGAGCAGAACAGCTAACCTTATGCATATCCATGCCACTGCCTTCTCTTAGTAGGTCAAAGGGAGGGGCTGAGGCATATGTAGGGGCTTCCTTCGGCCTGGATTCACCCTGGAGCTGCTGGCGTAGTTCACCCAGCTGTCCCAACAGACCAGTCACATCCTCAGACGCCAGAGCCTGCCTGGCACGACCTTGCCAGACAATGGCCCTCTCTGTGAGACACTGCAGGGCCTCACCCTCAGGCAGCCGTACTGGCAGTCTCTGTAGGGCTACAAGCAATGCCAGGATGGTCTCCAGACGTGGGCGCCGTGAGCGCATGCACAGAGGACATAAGAATTTGGTATCCCACTCCCACCAGGCCAGCAGTGGTGATGAGGTAGGACTGGACCTTAAAGAGCTGAGGAGGCGGGGTACTGAAACACATCGCCCATGAAACCAGTCCTGACACAGGTCACACTGAAGAGCTCCCACCCCAGCTGGCACCTGCCCACAAACACAGATGGAGGTTGCAGAAGAAGTGGTTGAAGATTCTAGTGGACGGGGCTTGGCAGAGTTGGTACGACGCAGGTGCAGGATATCCTCCTTCTCTTTCTGTTCCCCCTCCTTGAAGGCTACAATCTGGCAGACCCAGGACAGAAGGAGAGAAGGTCAGCAGGCTATTCCATTCTCTTTTTCAGTGCCTTTAACATCTCACTCACAAACAAGGTAAACAGGATTACAGAGCAAGTGTCTCCCTATCGTTACTCAATTCAGATATTCTTATCATAACCAGACTCTTCTACCCACATATGCTCAAGGTCCTTACCACAGAGCCTGGGTCTCTGAGGTCCTGTGCAGACAGTCCTAGCAACTCTGTATCAGATCTGTACAAGCCCAGCTCCTTCCCTATCCAACGGCTACGCTTGCTGCTGTCTGAGCCAGCATTTGCACATGGGCAGAGTACCTGAAGCAATAGACAGGGGGAGTAATGTCCATGATGTCCTCCCCAACCCTCTCCAGGTGCCCCAACTTCCCACCTTCTCTCAAGAGCCATGCTAGGGGCACAAGAGGCTGTGAATTATGGTTTCAGATCTTACCTCCAGCAGGGTATAGCATGAATTCTTCTTGAGGAAAGTCTTGGAGGCTTTCTCCCTCCAGGAGTGTGCGGTCAGTACCTGAAGCTCTAGCTGTCTCAGCTCCTCCAAACTCACAGGCAGGTCACGGCCTACAGCCACCAGGCCCTCCAAGTCATCCAAGCAGGGGTAGTGCTCACCGTTCTGAAGCAGGTGCAGGAGATGGCTCAATTAAATTATGTCAAAGACCATTATGTTTAGATTTCTGCTGACAAATGATGAGCATCATGCTGCATAGTTGTAAGGGATATCTAGGAACTATTCTAAAGAAAACAAGGGATAGAAAACATGTTCTCCCAGAACTCCTACTTCACTGTGTCAGAAAAAAAAAAATGTTCCTTCCACATCATCTATTTGTCTGGTTTGCCTTCTCTGGCTCCCTTCCTTTGGGACAGTCTCTGGTCAAGTCCAGGCCCATATGTGTTGTTCTCCTGTTATTCTTAATCCTCACATCCTCAGCTCTAACCTCCCACCTCTACTTAGTAGCACAAAACAGTTTAAAATGCCTAAAGCAGAATAGTCACTAGTGAATTATGACTTGGATCTCCTTACTTGAATCTCCTCCACATCAGCAATCCAAGCCTGTGCCTTAGCCAGAGCATCTTTGAGTGCCTGAATATTAGGGAGGTGAACTGGTATGTTTTCTGCCTCTCGGATTATGGCTTCCAATGTAGCTGGTGGATGCTTCTGCCTATAAATGTTTGGAAAAAGAGGAATCCATCCTTAAATGTTATATACAGGGACAGTTTTGTTTGTTTGTTTTTTTGGTCCCAGGTTTCAACTATCAAAAGCAGAAGCAGCAAAAAGTTCAACATAGTAACTGAGCAATAATCCCTCCAACCTCAGAACTTTACACACTGACAGTGATTTTCTTAGAAGTCAGGTCTACTATCGATCACCAGACTGATAAATATTTTGTCAATTACTGCCTTACAGAAGAATAGTAAATAGAAAGCTGGATGACATGTCATACCAATCCTTTACAGTTTAGCAGATGCTGAACTGGGAGTCTGATCTCAGGGATCAGATCTTAGGATCAAGCCCAAACTCTGAGAAAGAGTCAGGAGTACATATGGGGACAGGCTGGGCCCCACCTGGCCTCCAGGCAGAAATGAGCCTTTTCTTCCCAGCGCTTTGCAATGGTCAGCAGCTCCTGAAGCTCAGCCCGGGCCTTGTCCACAGAAGGGCTGGAGGCTACTTTGGCACCTGTAACCAAGAGCCCTTGCATGATGACCAGAGAGCCCCTTTGACCTGAAGGGGTCAGTGCTTGTTTCACCTCATCTAGCCATCGCGTCTGTTCCACCTGCTGCTGGAGTTGATGGGCTTCAGGCACCTGTACACCCAGCTGCTGCCCCCTCTCCAACAAGGACCGAAATAGCCCTACACTGGGGGGCAGTAAGGCTAGGGCTTTCCGGGCCTCAATTTGGTAGGCCTCCACCTTTTCCAGGACATCCTGTAGACATATAGGATAAAGAAGAGACTCTTTAGCCATCCAGATATGCAACCATCTCAATCTGTTACCCATGTTTTCTCTTAAGCATTTACACTTATCATCAACCCTGTAATTAGATGAGATCTACTTAATATCAACAAAGGCCCTTTGTTGATCTCCCTACTTCTCCTTTAGTTTATCTCAAATTTAGTCTTCTAGGCACACTTTCATACCATGTTATCCTTCTAGAAAGCTTCCTGAGACTCTAAATGCTAAAAAAAGGATCTCCTCATCCCCTTCACATTCTCCAATTCCATGAGCCAGGTGGTTAAATACCCTTCTGTTCAGTATTTTGAATTTTTTCTGTTTGGGACAACATCTTCTTGAACTATATAGCTATGGGATATAATGTGATGTAGCTATATAGCTATTACAAAAGAGATAGCACTGAACTACCCTTCTCTACAGCTTCTAAGAAAAATGTAAGGAACTACTTAGGACAATTAGGTTCTCAAGTTTCCCTACTATCTCAGATTTGCTAGTATCTGTTCTTATTCCCTCTTCACCTTGACATCCCCAATCTGATGCATGGCACAGGGAAGGCTGCCCATCTGCTCAAGAAGGACTCGTAGCTCAGTCAGGGTCAGTTGTGGAGTTTCAATCCTGTAGGAGTCAGGGAAAAAAGACTCACTCATTGAACCTGCTAAGGCCACAGTGCATGCTTTATGAGTAATCCAACTTATTTTTTTTCCATTTAAAGTAATATCTTTGAAGATCATCTTCATATTTTAGGGACTATAAGTCAGTAAGTTAATATAAAAAAAAATTGGGGACATTCTGTATTTGAAACTGTTGAAAGAAGACTGAAGATAACAAAGCAAGGCAATACAAGTTTCTGAAGAAATGTACGGTGTCTGAGGTGTCATTAGACAGAAAAATTAAAATGAAGACAAACATTTCTTTTTGAGAGAACAAAAATGTGAGATAGCCTTTACAAAGCTTTTGTTTTCTATACTATTTTAGTTAAGAGTTATACATATAAGAAAATGAAGAAAAGGGAAACATAAAACTAAAAATTCAATAGTATCTAACACTAGTAGTTTTCACGGTTAAGTAAAAATAAAACATTTGTTAATTACAATTAAAATAAGTATCAGAGGTTTTAAGAAAAACACACAAAGGAATTAAGAAACGAAGACTGTTGTGGGATGATGCAGAAAAATGAAAATAACAGAAGACAGAAATAAGGAGTTGATTAAGCTGGTGGAAGAGTAAGGCAACTCTAAGCTTAACTCCTACTTTGAACACAGCTAAATATCAAATCATTCTGAACACTCAAGAAAGTGATCGAAGTCTGGGAGAACAAAGCTGATGTCTACAAGTAGAAAGTATGACCACCTGATGGAAGGTAGGAACTGCAGAGAGTTTGATTTGAGGAAGAAAGGAGACATAGGTACTGCAGAACTCACACAGCTGAGAGGGGAGAGAAAGAGAGACAAACAACGAAAAAAAGAATGAAAACACTCCCAAGGCGTTTCATGCAATAAACTCCTCCCCAAAATCACTGATGGGAAAAAAGGAGAGGATTTAAGTCCCACAAGTGTTTTATAAACAGCAGACCCAGAGTTGGAAGTTTCAGAGGTCAGCACTATCACCAGGGTCCTTTCTGGTGACATTACCTGGAGTAGAAGGGAAGAGGGAAGATCTTGGAATGGGCAGTGCAGTCTGAGGATCCCCTGGGTCTCAAAGGGAGAAACAGTTCCCCTGCCTGGAGTTTATGTGGTAGAGGTGATAGAGACTCTCCACAGACAAAAGTACCTATGAGCACCAATGAGCTGCTCTGTTCATCGCTATAGGAACAAAGAGGTTGGCTGAGGCAGCAAACCCTGGCACTAGCTGTCTACTGTGATTTACCAAAAACTTGGAAACCACTTTCCACATAGTGGAAACCACTATGCAGTACTGAGACTATTTTCTGAAACAAGCTGGCCAGCAACAGCATGGCAAGACCCTTTCTCAGAGGATCAGGGTGGAGCCACGCCTCAGTGTTCTCTGAAATTAAGAGTTTTGAAACACAGCAGTGCCTGACAGAAAACACAGGGCTGTGCTGCTGGCAGGTAGACAACTAACTGGGACACAGACAGAGTGTACGGAGGGAACTGACAGAAGCTGAGGACAAAGGAGGGTGATTTTTCCTTGTGTGTGAGGGCTTCCTAAAGAGTGGTAAGTAAGACCTACCCACTCCAGAGGTGAGAGAGTTGACAAAGCCCCACTGACTACCAGCAGTGACCCACCTCAGTGAGCTAAATTGCACCACCAAGTGAAGACCAAAGCCTCTACACCAAGCCCTGTTTCCCCCAACCTCCAGGCACATCTCCACTAGGGCAAGTACAACTGAGAATCAGAGCTACAGGTCCCTCCCCCAGAAGACCAACACAAATCCCTTCCAAGCACTGATTATAATCAGTAGTGCTGCAAAGCTTCAGCTATATGGGAAATAAGATCTAGTGTCCTTTTTATTTTTATATTCTTAAAATTAAAAATGTTTTAATTTTCTATTTATTATTTTATATACATGTATTCTTCTAATGTTATTTTTTGGATCTAGCTTCTTTTAATAAGCTGACCAAAAGAGACCTCGATCTGGGGGTTTTATTTATCTTTTCCGAACAAAATGACAGATGGAGGAATTCACCCAGAAAGAAAGAACAGGAAGTAGAAATTACAGCTAGGGATTTAATCAATACAGATATAAAATGCCCAAACTAGAATTCAAAATGACAATCATACCATATATTTTCACTCATAAGTGTAACAGGAGAAACTTAACAGAGGACCATGGGGGAGGGGAAGGGAAAAAGTTAGGGAGAGGGAGGGAGGCAAATCATGAGAGACTCTTGAATACTGAAAACAAACTGAGGGCTGATGGGGGAGGGGGAAAGGAGAAGGGGAGTAATGGGCATGGAGGAGGGCACTTGTGGGGATGAGCCCTGGGTGTTATATGGAAACCAACTTGACAATGAACTATTTAAAAAAAGCATTAAAAAGGGTGATAAGACAAAAAATAATAAACAAAATAAAGTAAAATAAAATGACAATCATAACGATACTAGCTGAGCTTGAACAAAAGCATAGAAGACACAAGAAATTCCCTCTGTTCACAGAAAAAAAGAACTAAAGTCTAGTTAGGTCAAAATCAAAACTGCTATAACGAAGTAGCAACCTCAAATGGAGGCCATAAAGAATGGATGAGGCAGAGGAATGAATTAGCTATACAGAAAATAAAATGATGGAAAATATTGAAGCTAAAAAGAGAAGGAAAAAAAAGGTACTGATCATGAAGGTAGACGGGGAATTCAGTGACTTATTAAAACATAGTAACATTTGTATCATAAGAGTCCCAGAAGAGTAGAAAGAAAAATGGGCAAAAGGTTTACCTGAGCAAATTATAGCTGATCACTTCCCCAATTGGGAAGGACACAGACACTGAAATCCAATAAACTTCCATTGGAATCAGCAAAAACTGACCATCACCAAGATATATCATAGTGAAATTCACAAAACAGACAGAAAAGGAAAGAACCCTGAAAGCAATAAGGTAAAAAACATCCTTAACCTACAAAGGATGACAGATCAGGATCATAGCAGTTCTGTCCATAGAAACTTGGCAGGCCAGAAGAGATTGGCAGGAATTATTAAATGTGCTGAATGGGAAAACTATGCAGCCAAGAATTCTTTACCCAGCAAGGCTATCATTCAGCACAGAAGGAAAAATAAAGACTTTCCCAAACAAAAACTAAAGAAATTTGTAACCACTAATCCAGTCCCACAAGAAATATTAAAGGGGACTCTGAGTGGGAATAAAAAGACCAATAGCAACAAAGACTACAAAAAACCAGAAGACATGTGCAGAAACACCAACCCTATTACAAATAACAGCACTAAATTTGTATCTTCCAATAATCACTCTGTATAAAAATGGACTGAACACTCCAATCAAAAGACACAAACTATCAGAATTGATAAAAAACAACACCCATTTATATGCTGCCTACAACGGACTCATTTTAGACCTGAAGACTAAGGGGAGATAGAGAACCATCTATCATGCTTCTGAATAACAAAAGAAAGCCAGAGTAGTCATATTTATATCAAACAAATTATGTTTTAAAACACAGACTATAACTAGAGATGAAGAAGGGCATTATATCATAATTAAAGGGTCAATCCACCAAGAAGATATAACAATTATACATATTTATTACAAGTTGGAAGCACCCAAATATATAAATCAATTAATAACAAACATAAATCTACTTACTGATACTAATATAATCATAATGGAAGATTTTAATAGTCCACTCACAGTTCATATAAGCAGAAAATCAACAAGGAAACAATGGCTTTGAATGACACACTGGACTGAGTGGTCAGTCTTAACAGATATATTTAGAACATTTCAACCTAAAGTAGCACAATACACATTCTTCTCGTCTCGAGTGCACATGGAACATTCTCCAGCACAGATCACATACTGGGTCACAAATCAGCCCACAACAAGGACAAAAAGATCCATATCATACCATGTATATTTTCTGAGCACAATGCTATGAAACTTGAAATCAACCACAAGGAAAAATTTGGAAAACCAGAAATACATGGAGATTAAGGAACATCCTACTAAAGAATGAATGGGTTAACCAGGAAATTAAAGAAGAAACAAAAGAGCACATGGAACCAAATAAAAATGAAAACATCATGTTCCAAAACCTTTGAAATGCAGTAAAGATGGCCATAAGAGGGAAGTATATTATAATACAGGCTACCTCAAGAAGCAAGAAAAGTGTCAAATACACAACCTAACCTTAGCTAAAGGAACTTGATAAAAAGAGGCATGTGGGAGTTCATCATATCAAAAATGCAATAATCTAAGTAACAGGTTCCTAAGTATAAACTTTTTTTCTATAAGAAAAGAAAGAGAATCTGAAGGGGGCAGAAATTAGATGGATTAGAACTTGAGACAGATTAATATCATAAACACTAAAACTCATGGCCATATGATAGGAGTTATCACCAGGTCAAGGTAGGAAAAGTCTTCTTTATTTTGAAGTAGAGAAGGAAGAGAGAGGTTGCCTATGAAAAGGAAATTTATTACTACTTTGACCTTTAATTTTTAAAAAAATTCTCTGAATTTGACAAAGTATGACTTCGAGGTATTCTGATTAATAGCTCCTGGTATTTCCTTCACCTGAAATTTATAAAGCATGTGCATATAATCATTCATTTCATTTTTTTAGAAAAATAAACTTACTTATAATTATATATATTTGGTAACTAAAAGCTAAAGAAAATTTAACCACTAAAATTTTATGCACCTACAAAGCCAGTAATTAATTTTGTGGAAACCTGACACCATAATACTTCATGAAATTTGCTAACAAGTAGGACAGGACTGTAATTTTTGTATTGCATTTTCATGCCCATTGTTACAGTATAAGAGTATCCTTCTTTAAGTTATCCATGTAAGTGGTGGACACCAATATGCTCATACACAGAAACTACTCACTTCTACTACATGCATTATTTATGGCCTATCCATTTTTGTTGTCCATTTTCACATGCTACCATCCTTTTTTGCCATCTTTTGCAACATACCTGGCCTCCTGACCACTGATCAGCCCCAGGACTTGGGAGACACAAGCCTCTGCTTCATTTAGGCAGTTCCTTAATCGCTGAAGTAGCTCACTGTTAGGAAACCTCCTCTCACGAGCCTCAGACTCCAGTGCCCTTAGCTCTTCAAAGCCTGAAGACAGAGTAAAAGTTGTAAGAGGTAGACAGAATTAGGGAAACCTGGAGGAGGGACGTTCAGAGTGCTGAAGAAAAGAAACAGAGCCTGCCCAGGGATCCTTCCATTTCTCATCACTTACTGCGCTTCTGGCCATCCTCCACTTCCAAGGCTACTCGTACTTTGTTGGCCCAGTTGTCAAAGGACTCAGCCCGAACCTTCAGCTTATGCAGCATGGCAGGAAGCTCATCCAAGGTGTACCGATACCTAGAGGAAGGGGGCAAGGAAAAACACATCTGGCTCTGGTCTGTAACCTTCCTGGTGTCCTCCAAGTAGGCAACATGCTCACCGGAGATACTGCCGACTGCTAGAGCACTTGCAGAGGTCATTGATGTGGGAAAGGCAGACAAGACCATCTGGGCAGTCATAGCAGGCTAAGGCTGATAGGAAGCACGTTGTCTTACACTTGATGCACTGGCGCTCATCATCTGGGAGCAGCTCAAAAGCCTCTCGTTCAGCCTCCGTGATGCCCTGGGGGTGTTCAACCCACATATACTTTAAGGATTAGGAGCAGGGTTGTGGATACCCCACCTCTGCCAACACTGAGCCCTGCTGTGGGCTCAACCTTGTAAGGACAGCTGCAGAGAAAGTGGAAGAAAAAAATATGAACACATAGTTTCTGTCTTCCCACTTAAAAATGTATGAGTCATACATGAGGCACAGAATGACTTCTCAATTTTTGTCTACCTTCCGCAGTCTACTTTACTGAATCCCTAAGACCTGCTACCCACCACCCACCTTCTCCAACAGAGCTTTTCGTAAACGTCGCTCCTCCTGCACCATAATGAACATCTCCTTGTGCACAGCCACGGCCAAATTCAGGTCCAACTTCTCTGGGAAGGCAGCCATCTTGCAGATGAGCTCCTCATGGGAGAAGACACAGTAGCGCCGGAGCCGGCGGTAGTGTTCAATGCACTGGCGTCCAGCAGGTAGCTGCAAGCAGTTTAAGACTGTGTGTGGCCATCTGCAGCCCACAGTACTTAGCTTCTCCACAATGAATGAATACATTCTTTATTCCTCTCTATCTACAAGCTTACCACACTCTGGACTCACCCAGTCAGCAGTGCAGAAGTTGACAGCCTCAGCAAAATTATAGCCTTGGTTAAAGCCACTGTGGTAAGCACGAGGAAATGTGATGACAAATTCTCCTGCACACTGGTTTGTGCGGACAACCTGAAAAGAAAAGAGAAGGGAGTGTGGCTCAGGACTGATAGAATATGGACTTAAAAATGTCTTTGAATTTTGCTATAGATGTGGGAAATGAGTGTAAAAAGGCGTAGGCTCTATATTGACGTATATATGTATACTTACAAAAGAAAATGAGAATGTGAACTTTAAAAGTAATGATATTCAGAGAAAAGTACAAAGAGAAATTATGTGCAATTAAAGAAGGAAATATGAATGGTCCATAAACATATGATAAAAGATTCTTAACTTTTTCAGTAAATAAATAAACTTTAAAAATTAAGGGCATGATGTCAACACAAATAATGAAAGTCAAACTCCAAAATCTCATCTCTCCTCTAAAAGAATAGTTAAGCTAGCAAAAAGTATCAATGTACTTTAAAAACTCCGTAATAAAATCACTAACTACCAATACTAGGAGAATTTTCAATGGAAAAGAAAAAAAAGCTTTTAAATTCTGGTAAAGGAACTCTGTAGTGGTATAACTTTTCTGCCTATAATCCCCTCATCCAGTATTTCCAGCTAACTTGGGAAAAGTAGTGTCAAAATCCTGGTGCAATTTGCTGGTGCCATGGAACACACCGTGCATGTTCTTTTCAAAAAGCTGATGTGTGTTTTGACTGGACTGATGGCTCACCAAAAAAACTGGCTCAAAGAACTTCCTTTATTTCAACTGCCTCACAGTTTACCCAAAAGAGAAGTGGACTCCCAGGCTCTGCTGGCTTAAGATCTATAGATATAAATAGCCACAGCCACCTGTGGTAAAAGAAGACAATGGACAGATAAGAGATATTCTACAATGTCTGGAAAGGAAAGTCAGAAAGAAGAGACATCTGGAAGAATAAGAGCTCTGAAAAACTTCCACATATTTCTGGGAATTGTAAAGGCCATATACATGCTAAGAAAAACTTGAGATGGTATTAAGCTCCATCTCTGGTTGACTTTCAGGTTGCACTCAAGCAGAAGCTGAAGGAAAAAGCAATTTTAAACAGCTTCACATTGAAAACCTCTGGGGGCAAGATGGCAGAGAAGTAGGAAGCTCTGTAATCTTCGCCCGCCTACATCTATCAAACTGAGAAGGACTGACGTGACAATATTCTGATCTGTAAGAGTGGGAGGAAAACACACAGACTCCAGAAAGAAGACAACCTCAAAGATGCCTGAGTGAGTGAGTGCGAACTGGGGAAATAAACAAACGGGCAGGGCCCGGAAGGTGCAGAGGGGTGGAAGCCCCAGCCCAACACAGTGAGAGCGCACAGAGCCCTGGAGAGAAAAGGGGAAGAGAAAGAGACTGAAAAAGCTCAGAGAATTGTCTCTAGAAGAGAGATAAAACTTGGCCCGGGATGGAGACATTTTTACCCCATATATAACTGGTGGGTGCAGGGAAAGATATCTGCCCCATCCTGCTGGCGAATTCTTCCTTCGGCTTGGGGACAGCAGTGCCGATTCCAGGCGGCACCCAGAGAAACGACCCCCTCCCCCCAGCCGCCAGCGGGAGTACATCACATCTCAGGTGGTAGCATTAAAGTACATGGACTAGAATTTGGAAACGAGGTGGGAATTGGAAAATATAATTTGGCTCGCCTGCGGCACAGGGAGATTGGACTGCAAAGAATGGCTTGCAACACTTGGTTCCAGTGGAGCTTGGGGCGCCGCCATTCTTCTCCCTGCAACCACCAAAGTGGGGCCTCAGAGAGCAGCCCCCGAGACCTACCTACACCAAACAGCGCCCATCCGTGCAGGGGGGGCTGCCTTTTTTTTTTTTTTTTTTGCCATCCAGATATATTTTCCTTATCTCATTCTTATCTCTCCCCTTGCCTGCTTTTACGCTTTTAGACTGGACATTGTCTTTTGTTGTTGTCCCCCCCTTCCTTTTCCTTTCCTCTCCTCTCATCTACCCTTCCATCTCCTTTCCTTTCCTTCTTTCTTTCTTTCCCCTTTTGGTTTGCTTGTTTGTTTGATTTGTCTGTGTGGTTGCATGCTTTTGTTCCCTGTGTGTTTCTCTGTCTGTAGCTGAGGTAGCTTTTCAGGGCTACCTCAAGATACAAGCCAAAGTACACATGGTGGAGAGTCCCAAATATCACTGAGTAGGGAAATAAAATAACCAAAGGCACAAGAGAAACTGAAAACTGAGAGACACCATTAAAAGAACACTTCCTGAACGGACAGACCCTGGACAGTCAATGAGTCTCCTTTAATATAGCAATACTCACAGGTGTAGAGTACAAAACAAGCTTTTAAAACTGATAAGAGACAGAAAGCTAGCCCAAATGACAAAACGGAAGTACTCTCCTCTAAAGCCATTCCAGGAAGAAGTCACAGCTACAGAATTGCTCAAAACAGATATAAGCAACATAACTGAACAAGAATTTAGAACAATTGTCATAAAATTAATAGCTGGGCTTGAAAAAAAGCATGGAAATAATCAGAGAAGCTCTTGATACAAAGACTAGGGACCTGAAAAATAGCTGCGACGAGTAAAAACTGCTACAAATGAGGTGCATAATAAAATGGAGGTGGCCACTGCACGGATTGAAGAGGCAGAGAGGAGAATAGATGAATTAGAAGACAAGTTATCACAAAAGAGGAAGCAGAGAAAAAGAGATAAATTGATACAGGAGCACCAAAGGAGAATTCGAGACCTGAGTGACACAATCAAATGGAACAATATCCATATCATAGGAATTCCTGAAGAAGAAGAAAGAGAAAAAGGTCCTGAAGGGGTGCTTGATCAAATTATAGCCGAGAAGTTCCTGAATTTGGGGAAAGAAATAGACATTTAAATCCAAGAGGCGCAGAGAACCCCTTAAGATGTAACTTGATTCAATCTTTAGCATGACATATCATAGTGAAACAGGCAAAATATAAAGATAAAGACAGAATTCTGAAAGCAGGTAGGGATAAAAGGACCCTCAGATACAAAGGGAAACCTATCAGAGTGGTTACAGACCTATGTAAGGAAATTTGCCAGGCCATAAAGGAATGGCAGGAAATCTTCAATGTGATGAACCGAAAAAATATGCAGCCAAGAATCCTTTATCCAGCGAGCCTGTCATTCAAAATAGAAGGAGAGATAAAGGTTCTCAAATAAACAAAAAATGAGAGAATTCATCACCACCAAACCAGCCCTACAAGAAATCCTAAGAGGGACTCTATGAGGGAAATGTTGCAAGGAATACAAGGTACCAGAGACATCTCTACAAACATGAACTCTACAGAGAACACAATGAATCCAAACCCACATTTTTCAAATATAACACTGAGTGTAAATGGACTGAATCCTCCAATCAAATGACACAGGGTAGCAGAATGGATAAAAAAACAAAATCCATCTACTTGCTGTCTACAGGAGACTCATCTTAGACCTGAAGACATGTTCAGATTGAAAGTAAGGGGATGGAGAAATATCTATCATGCAACTAGGCGTCAAAAGAAAGCCGGAGTAGCCATACTTATATCGGACAACCTGGACTTTGAAGTAAAGGCTGCACCAAGAGATGAAGAAAGATATTATATAATAATTACAGGGTCTCTCCATCAGGAAGAGCTAACAATTATAAACATCTATGCGCCAAATTCGGGAGCACCCAAATACATAACAATTAATCATAAACAGAAACAATCTTATTGATAAGAATGTCCCAATTGCAGGGGATTTTAATACTCCCCTTACAGCAATGGATAGATCAACCAGACAGAAAATCACTAAAGAAACAATGGATCTGAACGACATATTGGAACATATGGAATTGATAAATATATTTAGAACTATGCATCCTAATGCTAGGAAAATCACCTTCTTCTCTAGTGCGCATGGCACTTTCTCCAAGATAGACCACATACTGGGGCATAAAGCAGCCCTCCATAAATATAAACAAATTGATCATACCATGCACACTTTCAGATCACAATGCTATGAAACTTGAAAGCAATCACAGGAAAAAGTCTGGAAAACCTCCAAATATGAGGAGGTTAAAAACCACCCTACTAAAGAATGATTGGGCCAATCAGGCAATTAGAGAAGAAATTTAAAAATATATGGAAACAAATGAAAATGAAAATACAACAATCCAAACTCTCTGGGATGCAACAAAGGCAGTCCTAAGAGGAAAGTATATTGCAATCCAGGCCTATTTCAACAAACTAGGAAAAGCACAAATTCAAAATCCAAC
>JAQQST010000022.1:694139-788086 GCA_028646485.1 Cryptoprocta ferox | reverse complement strand
TGAAAACATAAACAAAATTGATAAACCTCTAGCCAGGCTCCTCGGAAAGAAAACCGAGAGCACCCAAATAGACAAAATCATCAATGAAAAC
This sequence comes from Cryptoprocta ferox, assembly GCA_028646485.1. Classification (NCBI taxonomy): domain Eukaryota; kingdom Metazoa; phylum Chordata; class Mammalia; order Carnivora; family Eupleridae; genus Cryptoprocta; species Cryptoprocta ferox. Next base: position 787,995 of record JAQQST010000022.1, on the reverse strand, counting down.
GGATCTATTACAACCAATCCCTCAGAAATACAAGCAATCATCAGGGAATACTATGAAAACGTATATGCCAACAAACTGGACAACTTAGAAGAAATGGATAACTTCCTAAACGCACATGCACTACCAAAATTCAAACGGGAAGAGATAGAAAATCTGAACAGACCCATAACCAGTGAAGAAATTGAATCCGTTATCAAAAATCTCCCAAAGAATAAGAGTCCGGGGCCGGATGGCTTCCCAGGGGAATTCTACCAGACATTTAAAGCAGAGTCAACACCCATCCTTCTCAAACTATTCCAAAAAATAGAAATAGAAGGAAAACAGAAGGAAAACTTCCAAACTCATTCTACGAAGCCAGCATCACCTTGATTCCCAAACCAGAGACCCAACAAAAAAAGAGAACTACTGGCCAATATCCTTAATGAATACAGATGCAAAAATCCTCAACAATTTACTAGCAAATCAAATTCAACAGCATATAAAAAGAGTTATCCACCATGATCAAGTGGGATTGTTTCCTGGGTTACAGGGCTGGTTCAATATTCGCAAATCCATCAATGTTCTACATCACGTTAACAAAAGAAAAGATAAAAACCATATGATCCTGTCGATAGATGCAGAAAAAGCATTTGACAAAATACAGCATCCTTTCTTAATAAACACCTCGAGAAAGTCGGGATAGAAGGAACGTACTTAAACATTATAAAAGCCATTTATGAAAAGCCCACAGCTAATATCATCCTTAATGGGGAAAAACTGAGAGCTTTCCCCCTGAGATCAGGAACACGACAGGATGTCCACTCTCTCCACTGTTGTTTAACATAGTGCTGGAAGTCCTAGCATCAGCAATCAGACAACAAAAGCAAATAAAAGTCATCAGAATTGGCAAAGATGAAGTCAAACTTTCATTTATCACAGATGACATGATACTCTACATGGAAAACCCGACAGACTCCACCAGAAGCCTACTAGCACTGATCCATGAATTCAGAAAAGTCGCAGGGTACAAAATCAATGTGCAGAAATCAGTTGCATTTTGTATATACACCAATAATGAAGCAACAGAAAGAGAAATCAAGAAACTGATCCCATTCACAAATGCACAAAAAAAAAAAAAAAAAAAAACCAACCCAGGAATAAACCTAACCAAATATGTAAAAGACCTGTATGATGAAAACTATAGACAGCTTATGAAAGAAACTGAAGAACGCACAAAGAAATGGAAAAACATTCCATGCTCATGGCAGAAGAATAAACATCGTTAAAATGTCATTATTACCCAAAGCAATTTACATATTCAATGCAATCCCAATCAAAATTGTACCAGCATTCTTCTCAAAGCTAGAACTATCCTAAAATTCGTATGGAACCACAAAAGACCCCGAATAGCGAAAGTAATATTGAAGAAAAAAACCAAAGCAGGAGGCATCCCAATCCCACACTTTAGCCTCTACTACAAAGCTGTCATCATCAAGACAGTATGGTACTGGCAACAAAACAGACACATAGACCAATAGAATAGAATAAAGAACCCAGAACTAGACCCAGAAACGTATGGCCAATTAGTCTTTGACACAGCAGGAAAGCATATCCAATGGAAAAAAGACAGCCTCTTTAGCAGGTGGTGCTGGGAGAACTGGACAGCAACATGCAGAAGAATGAAACTAGACCACTCTCTTACACCATACACAAAAATAAACTCAAAATGGATGAAGGATCTGAATGTGAGACAGAAAACCATCAAAACCCTAGAGGAAAAAGCAGGCCTCCTTGACCTCAACTGCAGCAATTTCCTACTTGACACATCCCCAAGAGCAAGTGAATCAAGAGCAAAAATAAACTTTCTGGACCTCATCAAGATAAAAAGCTTCTGCACTGCAAAAGAAACAATCAAAAAAACAAATAGGCAACTGATGGAATGGGAAAATATAGTTGCAAATGACATATTGGATAAAAGGTTGGTATCAAAAATCTACAAGGAACTCACCAAACTCCACACCCGAAAAACGAATAATCTAGTGAAGAAGTGGGCAGAAGACATTAATAGACACTTCTCCAAAGAGGACATCCAGATGGCCAACAGGCACATGAAATGATGCTCAGCATCGCTCATCATCAGGGAAATACAAATCAAAACCACACTGGAATACCACCTCACGCCGGTCCGAGTGGCTAAAATGAACAAATCAAGAGACTATAGATGCTGGTGTGGATGTGGAGAAACGGGCACCCTCCTACACCGTTGGTGGGAATGTAAAGTGGTACAGCCGCTCTGGAAAACAGTGTGGAGGTTCCTCAAAAAACTATAATAGAACTCCCCTATATCCAAGCAACGGCACTACTGGGGATTACCCAAGGGATACAGAAGTGCTGATACACTGGGGCACATGTATCCCAATGCTCATACAACAATAGCCAAATTATGGAAAGAGCCTAAATGTCCGTCAACTGATGAATGGATCAAGAAGATGTAATTTATCTATACAATGGAATACTACATGGCAATGAGAAAGAACGAAATATGGCCATTCATAGCAAAGTGGATGGAACTTGAGGGTGTCATGCTAAGTGAAATAAGTCAGGCGGAGAAGGACAGATACCATATGTTTGCACTCATAGGTCTAACTGGAGAAACCTAACAGAGGACCATGGGGAGGAGAAGGAGGAAAAAGAGTTAGGGAGAGGGAGGGAGGCAAATCATGAGAGACTCTTGAATACTGAAAATGAACTGAGGGCTGAAGGGGGGGAAAGAGGAAGGGAGGTGACAGTCACGGAGGAAGGCACTTGAGGGGGACACCACTGGGTGTCATATGGAAACCAACTTGACAATAAACTACAAATTAAAAAAAATTAAAAATAAATAAACAGCTCACATAGTAGTGAAAAAGGGTCCAAAACAGAGCCAAGAAGGACTAGGAGTCTATTCTTTTTCCTTCTTTTTTTGGTTTTAAGGAAAATTTCATACAAATAAACAGAGAAGAATTGTGGACTTGACAAGATTACTTCAAATTATGAAACGCTGCACAATATTATTAGTCACTGGGGAAATACAAATTATACCCAGAAGATGTATTTCTCACCATTATCCCAGCCATAATAAAAAAAAAATTCTTACACAGGAAAATCACAAGGTTGGCAAGGCCATGAACAGAAGGGAACACTGTGGAATATAAATTGATGCAACCATTATGAAAAAGGCTGTATTTAAAATTCCTCAAAAATTAAATACAAAAATACCATATGAGCCAGTAATTCCACTTTTGGTTATACAACGTACAGAAGGAAAAGCAAGGAGTAAAATGATAGAAAGGTGTTTGTACATGGATATCAACAGCAGCACTGTTCATGACACTAAAGAAAAGACATTACAAAAGCACAGACTACTTTAAGATATAATAGCTGAACAAGTCCTAGATTTTAGGAAAGACTGAATCTATACTCAGAAATAAGACAAATCAGGTATAATCAAACTGTCAAAAGCTAAAGACAAAGAATCTTGAGGTTCTCAAGAAAGAAATAAATCATCTTACAATAATGAATATTCAGTCAGATTACCAGTAGATTTCTCATCATAAATCAAGGATATCAGAGGGCACAGGATAACATTTCTAAAGGAATGAAACAAAAAACAAAAAACAAAAAACAAAAAAAAAAGAAAGACATTAAGACATTCCTAGAGTAAGTAGAGGAAGTCTGTGTCTCATAGATATGCTCTATAAGAAATGCTGCAGGAAATCCTCGAGATGAAAGAGCACTCCAGTATTGTATTTTTGTTTATGGCTTCTTTTTTTTTGTAACCGGAAACTGCATAAAACAATAAATTTAAAACTATGTTAATGGACAAAGAATGCATAAAGATGTAATTTGTTAGAATAATAGAAAGGAAGAGATACAGAGCTACAAAGGTTAAAAAGTTGTGTTTTTTTTTGAAACTTAGTATTAAAGTTGGTATTAATTTAAATTACAAAGATAAAAATTAAAATAGTAATTGTTATCACCAAACTAACCATTAATAAGTAAAAAGTAAACAACAAAGAAAGGCATTAAACCAGTTATGAGAATAAACCAACAGAGAAGAAAGTAATAGAACTGAGGATCAAAAAAAGATATGATATCTAGAAAACAAATAACAAAATCGCAGAAATAAAAACTTTGTTACTGGTATTTGCAGGTAATTTTAAAATCACACTCAGAAAAACTACAGAATGAATAGAGAACACTGTCCAACTCTACACTGTCAATTAGAAACTCATACGGATCCAACTTTTAAATAGTTTAAAAGTGAAACAATGGAGAAACTTATTCCATGCATAATAGTGACTACACAGTAACAGAAAATATAGGTTTGTAGTAAATAACTGAGCTAAAAGATATACTGATAATTGAGATAATTATATACTGATATAAGTATATTTATCAAGAAGAAAAATGACTCAGGTCACGATCTCATGTTCGTGGATTCAAGCCCCGCTTCGGGCTCTGTGCTGACAGCTCAGAGCCTGCTTCCGACTCTGTGTCTCCATCTCTCTCTGCCCCTTCCCTGCTCATGCTCTGTTTCTGTCTCAAAAATAAATGAAACATTAAAAAGAAATTTAAAGAAAAAGAAGATAAATGAAATACATAAGAGAAAAATAACACAGAATGAAAAAAACCAAAAGTTAGTTCCTTGAAATGAGTTACAAAACTGACATACCTTTTTAGTTACATTAGGACAAAGATATTCTATAATTTTATATAATATTACTTTTCTGACTCAAAAAAATTTTTTTATTTTATTTTATTTTTGGAGAGAGAGAGACAGAGCATAAGCAGGGGAGGGGCAAAGAGAGAGAGGAGACACAGGATCTGAAGCTCTGAGCTGTCAGCACAGAGCCTGACATGGGGCTTGAATTCATGAACGGTGAGATCATGACCTGAGCTGAAGTTGGACGCTCAAGTGACTGAGCCACCCAGGTGCCCCAAAGACTCAAATTATGTATATGAGAAATGAAAGTGGTATATTACTCTCAAATTTACAGAAATAAAAAAGAGATAAGAGAATACCACAAAAAAATGTGTCCTGAATATATGTGGGAGAAAAAAAACAATAAGCAAGAAGCAGGAGGCAGGACAAAAGGTGCAATAAACAGCTGTATCATTTCATTATACATCAATCTTCAGACTTACCTGTTTTTTATGTGCAATAGTTAAGGAAGAAAAATCACTTGCCAGTAAGAATTTATAGAATGTAAATAATGGAAGGAAGCCCTAAAGATGCCCAGATCATTTTATGAGCATCGAAAACAAAAATGAATATGAGTTATTAAAGAAATTTGTATAGAAATTACACATGTTGCAGAGATAGTATACTACTTTACCTTAATTACACAAAATTACACCATGCTGCAGAGACAGTGCACTACTTTACCTTCTACAAACTGTTGGCTTACCATCTTTTGCAAAATTGGCTGATATAAATCAATCTTGGATATTTCCCAAATCTGAAACACTTCTTGACTCCAACTGAAGCTTCATAAAAATAGAATTTATTTTTAATTCTATTAAATAGGATGTTAATAGGAAACTAATCCTAGGCTAGGAGTACCACAGTCCAGCTTTGAACTTTTATGTTAATTAATAACCATCTCTCCTTTCTCTTCCTTTTAAGTATACACTAAAGGTAAGATTGTAGCTTGACCATAGTACAGACAAGAAAAGACTAAACCATATCAAAATGCACGTAACTTTAACTCCAAAATGAAGTTCTTCCTTATTCCCTTCCCATACTAGGACAGGCAATAAATCTGTTCAGCCCCTTATTTCCAGGTACTCACCGGTACACCGTGAGACATGAGGGTGTTGGGATTCATGAGAGTGACAAGCTGGTGTAGCAGGTCGGGCTGGCTATCAAATAGCTCGGGTGTCAGCCTCTTCATCACCTCCTCCAACTGCTCTGCCGCCACTGAAGGTACCCCATACCAGGTCTTTGGCTCACCCCTGCTCAGGTAAAGAGAAGACATAGAGTCTGGGCATATACTTGCAGTTGGAAGAAGTCTTAATATCCATCCCAGCCATTTGGACCCAACTCACCAGTGCAGATAGTTAATAGAGTAACTCCAGTGGTCCTCAATATGCCAACAAAATGCTGAAAATACCATGCCCACATACAGCCAGGGAACCTTCATGCCTGAGATGTCTGCATTGATGTGGCACAGAACTGACTGATCCAGCACCGGCATTATATTCAGATTCCAACCACTGGTCGCATATTCCTGTTAGGTCAGAGATTTGCCAGGCTAAATATGAAGCAGGATGGGGTGAATAAAGACAAACTAAGCCAGGCACATATAGGAAGGCAACTGTTTTATCAGTGCAGGCTATCTGCTTTTGTTTAGGAGTAAAGACTTATTAGTATTCATGGTACCTAAGGAAGGTACTATGCAAATTGTTCTTTTGGGTAGAGAGAACACTGTACCTCAAAATATTAATTATTCATAATGTATATTAAGACTCATCTGCCATGATGGGGCACCTGGGTGGCTCAGTTGGTTAAGCGTCCCACCCCATCTCAGGTCATCATCTCATGGTTCTTAAGTTTGAGTACCATGTCAGGCTCTGTGCTGACAGCTCAGAGTCTGGATCCTGCTTCAGATCGTGTGTCTCCCTCTCTCTCTGCCCCTCCCCTGCTTGTGTTCTGTCACTCAAAATTAAATAAACATTAAACAATTTCTTAAAAAAATAAAGTCCAAGAGAAACAAACAAAAAGATTCATCTGTCCTGAAACTAACAAGCAGTTTTCAGAGATGTTCTTTAAAGTTACATTATCCCATCATCAGTTAATTGCTAGGTATAGCAATTAGGCCTCTAATTAATACTTAAGTAATTTACATCTATGAAATACCATATTTTTTTCTAACATGCCTGTGTACTACTGGGCCAAACAATGAAACTAAAAATATGTTCAAAATCTGGCTCAAATCTTAGCTATACTGACTTTTTTTCATAGGATATTTCAGACTCTCCATCACTCTCAAACTACTAAACTTATTCATTATACTATTTATACCACCTCATCCATTTGTGTATGTTGTGTTTTAAAATAAGTTATTATTGCATTTGTGGGAAGTATCAAAAATTGTTGGCTGAAAAAGCACATCAGCGAAATGTCTAAGCAGGCCTATCTCTACACAAATTACAAAAAACTGGCAAAAACTAAGACTTGTCTAGAAAACTGAATAGTCAAAGATTTACTGAAACCACAAGAAAACTCAAATAAGTAAAAATAGTAAATGTCCATGATATTGTGACTTACTCTTGCCCACCCCGACCCACCCCAAATTTGATAATCTTGAAGAAAGCAACTACATTGGTCACATGGGTTCCTTATTTTAGAAGAACAAAATTTATCTTGCTCTCAAAAATTTTGTTTGACTTGTAAGGAGCACACCAAGGAAAACTAATGCAAAAGGCTTATCTTTACCGTGCCTAACTCAGATCTGAATTGAAAACCAGCTATGGAGAACATTTCTTGAAAACAATAGGAAATGAACCAATGAATCTTTACTACAACAAAGGATAGCAACTGCATCAAATAACAGACAGTGGGAAAGTTGAGAGTGAGATGCTTTGTGTATTAAGGGTTTTAAAAAGCTTCCATATACTCCAGGAACCTAGAAGGCCAAAAGTACCCAGGCTAGGGAACAAGCTAAGAAAAGATACCTAAATTTTTACTTCTCCCTGATCTTCAAGCTCTGTGCAATATAAGAAATAAAGAGTTGTAGGAAGAGTTGTAAATGGCCTATCTAAGCACTAAAAAATCATATACAGTCATATAGCCAGTATGTAAAGAATGGAAGGTGTATGCAAAGACAATGTGACAAAAAAGTGCAAAAATAATTTTGTGCAAAAATAATTTTAAAAAGTCACTTAAAACAAGGGTGCCAACTGTAAGTAGCCTAATCTTGAAATCATTGTAATGTGCTGAATAGTAAATAAAACTGACTGCATTTATTTTTTCTGCTTTCCAAATATGAAAATAATATTCTGCAATCAAAAACTGACCAAAAGCAATTATGAAAAGAATAATAAGAAATAGCAATTCAACTTAGTTAATGCCTATTAAGAAAAGAATAATCAACTGAGGCTGCAAAGTGATATCACGGTGATAAATATAATTGCTACATTTATTGAATGCTAATTATTATTTCATTTAATTACAGCATTTTGATGTTGTGAATATCATCTAAATTTTTTGCTGGGAAGATTTTGAAGCCTTAGAGGGAATAAGCTGCTTACCTAAAGTCACAACAGCAAGTACAGGTTCAAGCCAAGTTTCAGATCCAGGCCTTGCGGATTCTAAAGCCCTTGTTCTTAGTCACTTTAATATATTACGTTTTGTAGAATAAAACCAAAACTTACCTTGAAGCCCCGGGTTCCAAATCTAAAATGCTTTCCCCTGACACTCTTAGTCAAATACACCCAGATTTTCATTACCCTGTAATAAATTTATGCCATCAGTCTTGTTACCTTCTTGGTTTTTGACTATGAGATTGAAAGTCAACCTTCTTATGGTCTAACTATGTGATTGACACTCATGTTGTTTAGTCACTTCATTTGATCATGACCCTGAACTTAAAAACCAAAAATTTTTAATGGAAGGTATCTTTGGTTTTGAAGTAGAAAAGTTCAACAATTTAGTTTGGTAATCTATAATCTCATGGTCCAAGACTACAAGGATTGTTTTGACTCTTGCCTCCATTCTGAGTTGTGGGCTTCCACCTCAGCTGGCCAGTTAGCCAAATGACAACTATATTGGTGTTGACGGTGAATATGCATCCTATATTTAAATGATCAAGAAAATTCAGGCTCCACGCTATTTGATCTGGGGCTCTCTGATGCTTCCTGCCAACTATAGGTACAGATTTCCCATTCAAACTATGAAGTTGATTATCATGCTCCCTTAATGGGTTTGTGGTAGAGAATACTGCCTGTAATTGTTTTTCCTTTTGGTGGGCATAACAAATACTTGTCCTCAGATTCCTGATAGGAAAAGCACTGCATATGTGCATATGTGGTGACAAATAACTTGGCATGCCTAAGTTCTGGCTCAGTCAGCAGAGCATGTGACTCTTGATCTCAGGCTCATGAATCTTAGCCCCACATGTGGCATAGAGATTACTTAAAAAAAAAAAAATCAAAAGGAAAATACCATCATGTTGAGAAACATAGATGTGTCCCGCTCAGTGGCTTGAGATTACTCTGTATTACTTGCATTGTGTAATTTAGAAACTAGAAAAAGCTTATCAGGAAAATTATCATTCTGAAGTATTTGGATAAGGGCAGGATTTACTCTAAGGGATAGTCATAATCTCCTGAGAGATAATTTAAAGAGAATAAAGTTGAAGTTTACATTCATTGAAACACATTAACCTCAAAAAGTCTTTAATAAATCAAGATCCACTAGTGGGGGGAAAAAAACCAGGGACACCTGGTGATTCAATTGTTTAAGCCTCTAACTTCAGTTCAGGTCATGATACAGAGTTTATGAGTTCTAGTCCCATGCTCTGTACTTACAGCTGCAGAGACTGCTTTGGATTCTTTCTCTCTTCCTCTTTCTGCCCCTTCCTCGCTTGCACGCGCACCCTATCCCTCTCTCCTTCTCTCTTAAATAAAATAAACTTAAAAAAAAAAGTCACTTAAAACAATACAACCCTAAGAAGCAGCAACAAGAAAACACGAGTTTTCCAGAGTTACCACATTAATATATTAAGAATGTAAACATTCAAAATGCTAACAAAACATGCACAAAGACATGATCCATTATAAAAATTCAGTTAAAGAGATCTGCTTTAAAACCAAAGACACAAACAAGTTAAAGGGAAAAGAACTGAAAAATTACTATTCAGGCAAATAGTAATGAAAGGAGATGGGGTAGTTATGTTACTGTCAGACAAGACAGACTTTAAGAATTATTTAAAACAAAGAAAACATTATACACTGATAAAAATGATCTATCAAGAAGATAAGTATTATACATGTACATAAATATTAGTACTGAGATAAATGAGGGACAAATGATGGAACTGAAGAAACAAATAATTCTATGATAACTGGATATTTTATTATTTGATTTTATTATTCCCCTTCTAATATAGCAGTATTCTCAGGTGAAGGAAACATAACAAGCTTTTAAAACATGCAAAACATAGATACTTTAGCCAAAATGACAAGACAGAGGAATTCTCCCCAAAAGGAGATCAATTAGAAATCACAGCCAAAAATTAGCTCAAAACAAATATAAGCAATTTATCTGAACAAGAATTTAGAACAACAGTCATAAGACTACTATCTCATCTTGAAAAAAGCACAGAAGACACCATAGAAACCCTTGCTGCAGAGATCAGAGACCTAAAACCTAGTCAGATTGAAATAAGTAACACTATAACCGAAATGCAAAACCAACTGGATACAGTCACAATGAGGGCTGAAGAAGCAGGAAATACATATAAATCAATTAATAACAAACATAAAGGACCTCACTGATAACATAAAACAATAAGCAGGAGGGTCTTTAACATCCCACTTACATCAATGCACAGATCATATAAGCAGAAAATCAACAAGGAAACAATGGCTTTAAACTGGACTAGATGGACTTCACAGGTATACTCAAAACATTTCATCCTAAAACAGCAGAATACACATTCTTTCAAGTGCACATGGAATATTTCAACATAATATACCACAGTAATAAAAAGATAAGAACCACATAAACCTCTCATAAATGCAGAAAAGGCATCTGACAAAATACAACACCCATTCTGGATAAAAATCCTTCACATAGTAAGGACAGGTGGAAAATTTCTCAACATCATAAAGGCCATATATGAAAGACCCATAGCTAATATCATATTTAGTGGGGAAAAACTGAGAGCTTAATCGTCTATGGTCAGGAAGAAGCAAGGATGTCTACTCTCACTATTATCAGTTAACACACTACTGGAAGTCTAAACCTTAGTAATCAGACAACAAAAAGAAATAAAAGGCATCCCAATGTACAAGGAAGAAGTCAAACATTCACTATTATGAAATGACATGTTACTTTGAGGACACCAAAGACTACTAAAAAATTGCTAGAACTAATCTATGAATTCAGCAAAGTCGCAGGATATAAAATCAATGTACAGAAATCTGTTTCATTTCTATACACCAACAATGAAGGAGCAGCAAAAGAAATCAAGGAACTGATTCCACTGACTAGGTGCAAGGAACTGCAACGAATAAAACAATAAGATACCTAGAAATAAACAAAGATAAAAGATCTATACTCTGCAAATTATAGAAAACTTATGAAAAAAAATGAAGATACAAAGAAATGGAAAAAACATTCATTGCTCATGAACTGTAAAAACAATGTTAAAATGTCTATGCTACCCAAAGCAATATACACATTTAATGCAATCCATATCAAAATACCACTAGCATTTTTCACAGAACTAGAACAACTATGAAACTTACATGGAACCAAAAAAGACTTGGACTAGCTAGGCAAAGCATTCCTGAAAAAGAAAAGGAGATCTAGAGGTATCGTGATTACAGACTTCAAGCAATACTACTGAGATGTAATCATCAAGACAGTATGTTATTGGCACAAAAACAGACACAGAGATGAATGGAACAGGATGGAAAACCTAGATATAGACCCACAACCATATGACCAACCAATCGTCAACAGAGAAGAAAGCGTAGCCAATGGAAAAAAGACAGTGCCTTCTATAAATGGTGTTGGGAAAACTGCCCAGATAAATGCAGAAGAATGAAACTGGATGCTTGCTTACACCGTACACAAAAATAAATTCAAAATGGATGAAAGACCTAAACATGAGACAGGAAGTCATCAAAATTCTAGAGGAAAACAAAAGCAGTAACCACTGACCTCAGTTGGACAACTTACTAGACACATTTCCAGAAGCAAGGAATACAAAAGCAAATGTAAACTATTGGGACTTCATCAAGATAAAATGCTTCTGCCTAATGAAGGAACAATCAACAAAACTAAAAGGCCTACAGAATGGGAGAAAATATTTGCAAATGCTGTATCAACTAATTGGTTAGAATCCAGAATCTTTAAAGAATTTCTCAAACTCAAGACCTAAAAAACAAATAACCCAGTTAAGAAATAGGCAAGAAGACATGAATAGATATTTTTCCAAGAAGACTAGATGGCTAACAGACAAATGAAAAGATGATCAACATCACTCTCATCATCAGGGAAATAAAACTCAAAACCATGACACAATACCATCTCACACCTGTCAGAATGGCTAAAATTAACAAGAAACAAGATATTGGTGAGGATGTGGAGAAAGGGGAACCATCTTACACTGTTGGTAGGAATATAAACTGGTGCAGCAACTCTTGAAAACAATATAGAAGTTTCTCAAAAAAGTTAAAAATAGAACTACCCTACAACGCAGCAATTGCACTATTAGGTATTTACCCAAAGAATACAAAAATACAAATTCAAAGGGATACACGAATTCCCATGGTTATAGCAGCATTATCAACAATAATCAATCTACAGAGAGAGTCCAAATGTCCATCAACTGATGAATGGATAAAGAAGATATAGAATATATATATACATTCAATGGCATATTTGTCAGCCATCAAAAAGAATGAATTCTTGACATTTACAACAAAATTGATGGAACTAGAATATATGATACTAAGGAAAATAAGTCAATCAGAGGACAGCAAATATCATATGATTTCATTCATATATATATATATATATAAAATCATATATGATTTCATGCAACAATAACAAATGAAATATGGGAGAAGGAAAAAGAAAGGGAAAAGAGGGGGAAACAAATCACAAGAGACCTTAAAAGAAACTGAGGGTTGATGGAGGAATGAAACAGGGGATGAGTACTAAGGAGGGCACTTTTGATGAGCACTGGGTGTTGTATGTAAGTGATGAATCACTAATTTTTACTCCTGAAGCCAGTAACTGTATTCCATGTTAACTAACTGGAATTTAAATAAAATTTTAAAAGGAAAAATAAACAAATAAACAAAATAAATTACCAGTAGGCAACAACAACAAACAAGAAATTAAAAAGTAATATAAAAGTGAGCAAAGAATCATGAAGTTAAAATTAAAAAAAATCAGTTTATTGGATTTTATGACAGAAACATTGGAGGTAAAGTTATGATGGAACGGTTGACAGCTAGAATTGATGAAAGTCGAATTCTCAGATTGATATAGTGAACACCTGGTATTTTAAATTAAAAAGTCACATCTATCACAAAAATTGCAATAAGCCAAAACCAACATCTTACAGCATCCAGAAAAGAAAAACAGATTAAATTATTATAAATCAATGTAAGATTCATATTTGATGTTTCAAGTAGTAATTCAAGAATATTTTCAATGTATTACAAAGAAAATAAGTCCCACACCTCACTAATACACATCCAGAGAAATATTTTTAAGAATAAAAGTAAAGATATACTTCTTTTTGACATCTTAAAAATTAATAAATACCTCTACCTAAGAAATCTGTGAAGGATTTATTTATTTCAGAAAAAAGGGAAAACAGTCTTTGGAAAAAAGATCTGAGTTTCAAGAATGAGTAGTAAGCCAAAAAGAAAAAAAATAAATGTGAATAAATCTATAGTAAACCTGAATATATAAAACAATGAACACTGTATCTTTTGAGGAAAAAAAAGAGACAAGCATAAATAAAAATCTTTCAATATGTTAGAAGGGAGGTTAACACAACTGTAGCAATCTAATATTGCTTTGGATGGGAAGAAATTTCATATAAATTTAAACATTAAGTTAGGTTGAAAAAACTATGAAAAATAACATATATACATATATGTATACACCCACATATGTTCCTATATATTTAATTGATAAGATAAAAGTGGAATGAGAAAATCAAACAAGAGCAAAAGAAACCTGAAAGAAAATTAATCCAACTAAGTAAAATAATCTGCAAATCATCAGTAATCACTAACTTTATGTGAATTAAAGAAAACCTCTTTACATGATTTAAAAAGAAATGATTTCTATGTTACACAGAGTTATATATTAGAAACGTATCTAAAACCTCAGTAAAATAAGCCATAAGAAAGATATATATAAGCAGAAACTCAGAAAAGAGACCACTGCATTTATCTGTTTTATAAAAGTTATAAAATCAGTAACAGTACAAGAAACCCATCCTGGAAAGAAATACTATATATGAAAGTACCGCAAGTACTTACTTATCTATATATACACACACTCATATATCCGAGCATTGCACATGCATTGTAAATACCTGGGGGCTTCTAACAGTTTGTACATAATATAAGTCGAATACTTTTAAACGTCTACACTTAGAATAACCTAATGAAAAGTGATGTAGCTGGTGAAGACAGAGATGTTAATTCTCTCACTGGTCTAACTTGGTACAACTCTAATCCATATCCAAATATGTACGCCAGAAACTGTTGCTTTAGGAGACATGTTAAATGATATCTGTAAAAGCCAAATACTAGAAATAACCCATCAGAAAAATGGATAATCTCAATGAAATATTATACAATAGTGAATAACTAGATAAATTCAAGGCATAAGCTTCATGACTTTTCAAAGCCTAACACTAATTATACCAGAAATATAAACAGTATAACATTTGCAAAGCTCAAAAACTGGATAACATATATTCATGTAGAATTAAAACACTGAAAATAGTAAAAGAAAATTATGACAAATTTTTGTCTCCTTTTGAGACTATTCAGAGAGTCACAAGATGTGTGACTCGTGGAGAAAAATGGAAATAGATATAACTGTATTAGAAAACACAGTTCTGGGGCGCCTGGGTGGCTCAGTCGGTTAAGTAACTGACTTCAGCTCAGGTCATGATCTCACAGTTTGTGAGTTCGAGCCCGCATCCGGCTCTGTGCCGACAGTGTGGAGCCTGCTTGGGATTCTCTCCCTCTCTCTGCCCCTGCCCTGTTTGTGCTCACTCTCTCAAAATTAATTAATTAATTAACTAATTAATAAAATAAAATAACTTTTAACAAATTAGGAGGGGGCAGCTGGGTGGCTTAGTCAGTTAAGCATCTGACTTTGGCTCAGGTCATGATCTCACAGTTTATGAGTTTGAGCCCCACAGTGGGCTATGATCTGACAGTGTGGATCCTGTAGCCAGCTTTGGATTCTCTGTCTCCCTCTTTCTCTGCCCCACCCCTTGCTTAAACACACTTTCATGCGCTCTCTCTCTCAGAAATAAGTATTTTAAAAAAATTAGTACTTAGATTCAAATGTGGGTTTGAGGATATGATTTAATATTAGGCTTTAGAACTGGCAAAGAAACTACATATATTCTCTTGTAGTTTTATGACATCATGATCAGTTGTTTGCAACTGCCAAAAACTACCCAACATGTTAGTAAGGGGACTACCTGCAGTAGATGTAGTTAGGGGACCAGATGTAGTAAGAGAACAAGATGTAGTAAAGAAATTAATCTTGTAAGTTTTATGACATCATGATTAGTTACTTCCAACTGCCAAAACCAACCAAGATGTTAGTAACCAAAATCACTACAAGTGATTTTCCCCTTTTCTTAGTTTATATTTTTAATTTTCTGCAGCTGATATAATACTTTTATTTAGGAAGCTGAAGTATGTTTTGTAAAAACAGATTGTTCAAGGGCTCCTATGTATGTATACTAAGATATTATATCCTCACACATATGTATAGTAAGTTAATATATACACGTAAGTGCTAAATAAGTCTTCTTGAAAATTTCTACCTTCCTAAATTGCTACTTTTGTTATCTGCATCAGCTGTGTCATAATGCATTACTGGCCAACATGGTACGAGGATAATCAGAAAAGGAATAAAAAAGAATAATTCCTTTATAATACATAAGAAACAACATTATTTAGTGTCTTCTTCCCAAGTTTTGCTACACAAGTATTGTTTGACTCACCACAAGAAATTTCTAATGTTCTAATGTGATTAATCAAATTTAAATTTTTTTTAATTTATTTATTTTGAGAGCAAGGGAGAGACACAGAGAGAGGGAGAGAGAGAATCTCAAGCAGGCTCCACAATGTCATTGCAGAGCCCATCGTGGGGCTTGAACCACGAACCACGAGATCAGGACCTGAGCCAAAATCAAGAGTAAGATGCTTAACTAACTGAGCCACCCAGTTGTCCCAAGTAGTCAAATTTTAGGACATCTAAATGGATCACTCTATACAGACATTTCTTGTATTAAAGGATAAAATTAGTAGTTTCTATATTACTCCACCTGTTCCACATGACAAACACAAACTAAAACTCAATGAAGGCATTTCCCAATACTTTTTTTCTAAATCATAAATATGAATAAAGGAGTCATAGCACATGTTTTTCTTCATCATATAAATATCTTTGGTAAAACTCTAAGTATTTACTTTCAAGGAAACAGGAGGGACCCTTATGGCTCCTAATTGATAATTTTAAGGTATAATACTATTTGTGTTTTCTGCCATCCCACCAATGCAGAATGGAAGTTATGCAAATTATGGGTTACTGACAGATCATCCAATGATAGTAAACCTTATCTATATTTCTATTTTGTGAAAAAAGTTCTATACAGAAGGAATCATGAGAACAAACAGTTTCACATGCTGAAATGACATTCCCTAACTGTACTATTAATATGAGTCACAAATTACATTACCTCCTCCTCAGGAGACAAGTTCCTTTTGCTACTGCTGACAGGGAAACCACTGCCAAATTCTTTGGAATGAATGTCTGCTCCATACTCAACCGTCACATCCTCCTCAATGCTGCTGACCAGCCTCCAGAACTCCTTCTCTACAAGTTCTGTAGGTACCATCTGTGACAAAAATGTAAAAATGATCAGAACACATTTATTTTGGCTCCCTGTCTCTATGAGCACTAAAACTATGAGACACTAATCCCCGTGTCCCCATTCCACCATCACATACATGCACAGGCATGTTGAAGTAGTCAGCCTTAAAGGAATCTGCCATTTCACCAAAGCTCTGCAAAGTATACTCCTGGGTAGCCTGCTCAAAGCCAAAAGCTTCAGGGGGCCTCTTACACTCCTGAAATAGAAAGTTATTTCAGCAAGAAAGTGGCAAAAAGTCAAAGAATACGAAAATAACAGCAGGAGATATATCTTATGCTCTACTGCTACTTTTCCTTATGTTTCAAGGACAGATGGTTTCTTCAGTATCTACTAACATTTTCCTTTGTTCCTATGGTTCACATCATTTCTATTATAATCCTTTCTCTCTATCTTAAATCTCTACAATCCTACAACTAGTCTCTCCAACGACTTGCTTATTAACTGATAGCTAATCAAAACCTGACAGAAGTATTAACTTACTTTTTTTAAGGTTTATTTTTGAGAGAGAGAGAGACAACAGCATGAGTGGGGGAGGAGGAGAGAGAGAGAGACACAGAATCTGAAGCAGGTTCCAGGCTCTGAGCTGTCAGGACAGAGCCCAATGCAGGGCTCAAACCCACGAACTGTGAGATCATGACCTGAGCCAAAGTCAGATGCTTAAGCGACTGAGCCACGCAAAAGTATTAACTTATGAAAGGGCAGCAACTCACACCTATTCTAGTCTTGCTTAAAACCAGGATGCTAGATTTTAAAAAATTACAAAGAACTATATTTAAAATATTAATATTCAACAGGCATACCGCCATAATACACTTTGGGCATCTCCAGACCCCTCTAGGGATTTCAGGAAGGGGTGGGATTAGGCAGAAGATATGGTAATTGTCATCACAGCCATCACAAAGAAGAAGTTTGTCATCTTCATCCCCTTGGGAGCATATTCGGCAAACAAAGGTCTCAATCTACGAGGAAAAATAAAATAAAAATATAAACTCCATGGTACCCTCTTCCAGGTTTCCACACCATTTATTCTGAACACGTACCACCAATCAACAACTATGTCATGTTCTACTCATGAGTTCACTATTTGGTGGAAAATACGACATGACATAAACAATTATTATTTAATACAACATGTCAAGAAATGAACCATAATTATGGTGCTTAGAGAATTTTTATATAAGATTTAATAAGACAAACCCAAATCAAGAAAGTATAAACTGACATGAATAATTCAGAAAATTACATATAATTAATAATAAAATATGGTCAATGTAGTCGAACATAAGCCCAGTTGACCAAATGTCCAGTAGTATCTATTATTCTAGGGTAAAGTTCAATAGGTGTCCCTTTTCATTCTAAACTGTGTCTTTAATTTAGATAATTTAGATACTTAGTCACCAAAGTAGTAAGCCACCAGAACAAAACACTAGGTCAAGGCTAAACAACTTGGATATTTGTGTAATATTGAAATAATCTAGTATTAGTAGTTAAAAAAAACACATCATATACTTTTAGCAGGGTGAATATTAGAAAAATTACTTGCAGTAGGATAGGCTACATCATGAGGATCCAGAATTAAAATGATCAATAAAGAGAGAATAGAGGTGACTCACAGAGTGGGAGAAAATATATGTTGTGGGTATGGAGCTAAAGAGAGATACACACTTGTATATTCTCTTATTAATTTATGAGACATACACATGTTAATATATAAAATATATACATAAACACATTTACACACATATGTAAATGAACATACTTACATACTGTGTGCATAGCAGTGACCTTCAGTCACAGCAATTTCAATCCTTTTATGTATATAATAAAAACAACTACATATCTAACAGCATGTATTTAACAGTAGTATTACTGAATGTATCCCTAAACTTGCAAACTACCAAAAGTTCCATAAGTAATAAAGACACTAAGAAATCATAGTTAAGTTATATTAAGAATTGTACTTAATAAAACATAATACACCAAGAACTTATACAATACGAATGAATCTTTTAAATGTAACAATGAACAAGGAAGCCAACATAAGAGTATATAAAATAACGGTTCTTATTTAAAAGTACAAAAATAAGGAAAGCTTTATTTTTACGCACTAAAAAAAGAATTTTGTATATACATACCATATTATACCAAAAAAAAAAAAAAAAAAAAAAAAAAAAGACTACTTGGTGACCAACCAGATGTAGGGGTGACAAAAAAGTCTTAAATGATTCCCAAACGTCAAGCATGGAAGACAAGACCTTGCAAAGTCCATAAGATGACAAACACAGTGGTAAACCGGGAAATGGAAATGTGATGGTAATATAGATAATCCTTCAGTGATTAGGTAGATACAATTAACAGAAACGTAGGAGCCTGGAGCTCAAAATAGAAGTCTGTTCAAAGACAAAATTTCTAGTAAGTGTACAAAAAAATTATAAAAGATAAAATGAAGTTTGCAAGAAATAAAGGACAATCAAAAAAGGGAATTTACCATTTTGGAAACACTAGGGTACCGAATACTCAAATGATATTTCTAGTAAGCTGTATGAAACAATGGAAGACTTATTTTTATGAAAGACCCAAATAAAGGAAGATCAGACAAGAGAAGCAATGCTATTATGAAATGTAATACTTTTGAAGCATCTGTCAGAAACAAATCGCTTTCACATTATTTCCTACCATATCAAAGTATAAATGTTCAGAAAATGCTTATTACTGGGGTTGAAAAGATACAACAGTTTGGTGAAAAGTTCCAATTTAAAATATAGGAGATACAAATTCTCCTCCTGACTATAACACTTTGCATGTTTTCTCCTTCCTAACCATCAGTCTCTTCATATACGACGGGCCCAGAAGTAGAAGGGAGGAGAAAGTAGGATAACATAACCTCAGGTTCCATACAGTCCTCATAGTTTAAAAACATGTTAGAAAATCATCGATTAAGTCCTTACAAACTGGACACTGTTGTGACTCCTCCTCAGTCGCATGGTCATCTTGGTGCAGGGCTCTAGGCTATGACTCAAGTCCTCTTTGAGCAATGTTGACATCACTTTCCCATTCTCTCTTGGTTCCTCCTTCATCAAAACAGTAGGGGGGCACATGACTCCTTCTTTATCTAGGGCAGTCAGAAACAAATCTGAAAACAAATCTATTCTCCTATCAAAATCAACAAACCATCTCTCCCACACGTTGCCTCTTAGCCTATTAGGCTTTACCTTTCTTCCGAAAAGTCTTATCTTTCGCCATGAGTCCCAAGCCCATCATTTTGGGACCAGCACCGTAGATCTGCAGCTTCTTTAGCTCTGGATTCTTCTCAATGTCTTCCTCTGTGGGTTCTGGCTATTAAAAGAAGGTTCAAAGAAGGAAGTGAGTTATACATACACAAATACATATTTTAGGCTCCAAAATATACCAAAAGAGGTCACATAGGTTAAACTCATTCAACTGCTTCCAATTATTTTCAACTCTTTATTAATGATGTATTTTTACCTGTGGGTAACAAATGGCTAGGCAGGAGTAAATGAATAGACAAATTTTAGTGGTAATTTCTTTCCTCAATTTGATTCATGCTACAAATGAAATGACAGACTAGTCCTGTGTTTTCAAGGATAATTAAGCTTAAGTATTAAAACATATAGTTTATACCACAGAATTGAATAAATATAAATAAATCTCTTCTGACAGCACAGTTGATGCTGCAAATGGGAAGACAGGAGAACTCATTACAGTCTGAACCCAGACTATTAACAAATAACTTTCTGAGGTGCCTGGGTGGCTCAGTGGGTTTAGCAATGACTTCAGCTCAGGTCATGATCTCACAGTTTCTGAGTTCGAGATCTATATCGAGCTCTGTGCTGATAGCTCAGAGCCTGGAGCCTGGTTTGGATTCTGTGTGTGTGTCTCTCTCTCTGCCCCTACCTGCCTCATGCTCTGTCTCTCTCTCCTTCATAAATAAATAAATATTAAAAAAAAATTTTTAATTAAAAAAAAAAGAAATAATTTTTTTCCACACTATACTCAGGCATCTTAGGATACTGTAAATCCATCAAGTGTTATAAATACTCATATTATTTGTCATTTTCAGCAATACCTCTTTTTGGTGAACACCATGAGATGTATTTTATCTGAGTTTCTGTCCATTTTCATTCTAATTTTAAAGTATTATTGTACTTCCCTTTTTTATTTAAAGCCTGAGGTTTGTTTTTGCATGTTTTATTCTATATCTATATACAAATACATACAATAACATATTTTCTGGCTTGTTTTTTCCCCAAATAACTGAAGTATGCAATATATACTGTATGATAATACCCATGATATACACAGGGATCAAATGGGGACACAATGGTGGCATGAAAAATAAGCTCTCAAAGATTAGATGGAGAAGACGGAGAGAAACAGAGGACTCTGGAGTTCAAAATGGAGGTCTGTTCACGAATTAAGTTTCTGGGACTATGAACATATATACCTCTTCCATAGCTTATTATTCAATTATAATGTTATTCCAGAAATAACTAAGCCATTCTTATTATGTATCCTTGGTGCTCTTTCTCATTTTTTGGTATTATAAACAATGATGTAATTAGTTGTATTAATCCCATTTTTAATCTTCTATAGTCTATACTTTGACATCCTTGGGAAGATACTGTTGGCTGAGAAGACTTGCTCCTCTCAGGGATAGCTAATTCCTAAAGACTCACTTGTAGGTGAACTCACCTTTCATGCACAAACAAAGCAATTCCAAGTCTATACTCCCAACCACCTCCTTATCTAACCCTCACACACACTAAGACATTATTTTCCATTACCTAAATCAACCCTTGGCCAGGTCCAAAACAACTTCAGAAAGTCACTACGCTCTGTGCTACCAACACTAGCCAAATTATGGAAAGAGCCCAAATGTTCATTAACTGATGAATGGATAAAGAAGATGTGGTATATGGGCACCTTGGTGGCTCAGTCAGTTGAATGTCCTACTTTGGCTCAGGTCATGATCTAACAGTTTATGAGTTTGAGCCCCTTGTTAGGCTCTGTGCTGACAGCCCAAGATCTGGAGCCTGCCTGGGATTGTGTGTCTTCCTTTCTCTCTGTGCCTCCCCTGCTCACACTCTGTCTCTCTCTCTTCCTCAAAATAAAGAAACATTAAAAAAAAAAAAAGTGATATATATACATACACACATATATAGGCATATGCAATAGAGTATTACTCAGCAATGAAAAAGAATAAAACCTTGCCATTTGCAACATGGATGGAACTAGAGTGTATTATACTAAGCAAAATAAGTCAATCATAGAAAGACAAATATCCTTTAACTTCACTCACATGTGCAATTTAAAATACAAAAAGGATGAACATAAGGGGAGGGAAGAAAACAAAAACAAAAACAGAGAGGGAGGCAAACCTTAAGAGACTAAAATACAGAGAACAAACTGAGATTGTTTGAGGGGAGGTGGGTGGGGAGATGGGGTAAATGGGTGACAGCACTTGTTGGGACGAGCCCTGGGTATCATATGTACCAGACGAATCACTGGGTTCTACTCCTGAAACCAATACTATGCTATATGTTAACTAACTTGAATTAAAAAAGAAAAGAAAGAAAGGAAGGAAGGAGAGGGGACAGGAGAGGAGAGGAGGGGAGGGGAGGGGAGAGGAAAGAAAAGAAAAAGTCCCTATGCTTCAAAGCCTGTTGGTATAATTCAAACTATTCAATTCTAAGATGTATATCCTATACTGCCTCACCTTTCCCAAGAAATCTCTAATAAAGGCTTTAACCTAGGTGTCCCCCTTGCTTTCTGATCCTTAGTAACATCGATGCTTCATCTTGTGGCCTGTGTGATATGCTATGCCTCGTTTCTAAGGGAAATGTAACTTTAAAACTTTTCTTGTGGTGGCACTGAATTCTCCACATTCTCAGTCACTTTTATAAATTAAGACCTGGAAACAAATTATTAATACCCATATATTTGCTGCATACTATTTTAAAACATTAATTAATAGAAGTTAAACCAGGAGGATATATACCTTTGAAATGTGAATAACTTAAAAGATGCTTGGTTCCTCATATTTGACACATTTTGATTTTGCCACCCAGTTATATATAAAGAAATACATAATTATTTTATAATTTCAACTGATTAAATACTTCTGATTTATCATTCACCATAGTTTAATAGAAGACAATATTTGAAAACAGGCTATGAAAGATTCCACAACTTTGCAGGCATGGGACTCCTAGTTGCCATGTACACTAAATTATTTTACGATTTTACATTGTTATACTAGTGCTGCCTACTTAACATTTTACCTTGGAATACAGACAGTTTCTAAAAAAGCAAATACCTTTTAAAAGAGCTAATGGTTGCTTTTAAATATGAAATAAGACAGTATTATTCTCTACCTTTCAGACATCTTACTATTCGTTCTTATGTTGCATACACCTATGTCCAAATTAGAAAAAAATGTTAGTCCTAACTTCTCTGTCACTGCATTTACTTCTTTTCTGCTTCTGCACAACAGGCATTTTTTTCCCTCTTAATATTCTGGAAGTACACCTTTTCTGGTTCTGGTAACCACATAGTTTTCAAGAATTGTTAAAAACCTTCCCAACAGAGTGGAGAATCTCATTCCCAAGAAAAAAAGTCAAGATTATTTGATTTTGAAAAATCGTAACCTTAGCTGGTACTCGCCACTTTCCAACAAATTTTACTGATTTCAAATGGTCATTTTTCTTATTCAAATAATTCTCAGATACTACCTGGTTTGAAGAACTAAATCATTAATGCAGAATCCATCTCAATTACAATAATCTGAACTAGATCACCATTTCTCATTTCTACCCTCTACATCCAAATATTAAAATACTTTAAAATTTTTTAGGATTATTCACAATACACGTAGGGATACAGAATATTTTCCTAGTTGAATACATTTCAGAAAGAGAAACTTCCAAAATTTTATGAGAACATAACGTAGTAGACACACAAAACAGTAATTAGCAAGATGAGACATTATAAGTCAGTATTGTTTACATTTTTAATTTTCAGAATATTATATTGTTGGACATGTTGAAAATCTTGCTGGCTGGGGAGAAATTGCTCCTGGAGGCTAACCAATTATTTGAGATAGCAAGGTAGCAAGCAAAGAGCATGCCTTTGATATGCAAAACAAACAGGGCCATACCTCCCATTAGTCTTCAGCATTCCTTGCCTTAATCAACCCAGGGCCAGACGTTAGGCAAGTGAGGAACACCCTTATGGGTTAGAGTCCCTGAAAACTGTTCAGACTAGCCAGTCCTAAACTATTACCCTGCCTCCCTTGCCCTTACCTGGAAAACTCAAATAAAGCCATGACCTCAGCTCTTCCTTGTTCCTGCCACCTCTACAAAACTCACCCACGCTTCTGTGTGACAACTTGAGGTTCTTATTTTCCTGAACTTTTTTGGCTGACTCTCCATGTGACAAAAGAACACAGAACAAAAATTCATAATCAAAAAAACAAACTGTACAGGGCTTTCTAAAAACTATCCCAAGATTTAAAAAAATTCCCCCTAAAACTGTATTAAAAGAATATATATTTGCTTTTAAAATATGTAAAAGTACATAAAAACATTGCAAATGATACCTATAAAACAAAATAAGTCATTCATTTTCAGTTAATTCAATCTTGAACCATCTATAGATTAAAAAAAGAATATCCTACGGAAATGAACTGAACAAGTCCTAAATAAATTTTGGAACTTTACAGGAAAAGAAAAAAGAGGCACTCACATCAGGCTGTAGTCTTTTAGCCCGCCGACTATAGCTACTGAACTTGGAAGGCTGCACACACTGCCTTAGGGGAATGCTATGAGGTTTGTATTCCTTGTCTTTTTCTTCACTGTCAAATGGGTGAGTGTTACACTGCTGGGAACATAAGAAAACGTAGATGAGAAACTGAGTCTCATTTATAATTAGCAAATAATCAAGTGATTCCTTTATCATAAATCTCTAACAATGAAATCTATATTTATTTCCAAATGACAGTTTTATTCTCTGTAATAATAGAACAGTATGTTGAGAATTCTTCTACATCTTTGCTTATATATAATCAGTAAAGCATGGTGAGGACAGTCCTTGGAACCAGATCCCAGGTGTGAACCCAGTGTTCTACCCTTACTTTCTATGCCTGAGCTCTCCATTACAATTTCTTTGTCTGAAAAATGGGTAATATAAATATCAAACTTAACAATTATGTAGATAAAGTAAAATATCCATTAATGACTATTCACATAGCTTTACAAAATGCTTTGAAGATAATAAGACCTAAAAAACATTAGTTAAGATACAAGGCAAATCAGTTCCCACTATTTTTTTAATTTAGCCCAATAACCAAAAATTTATCCTGTAACTATATCTAAGCTATCCTCAGAAAATATATTTTGAAAAATATTTCATAAGATAATTAATTATATTTTTCAAGGAGGAAGGCCTAAAATAGGAACTGCTTTTCTCTAACTTACATTCTATTATCCTCCCCATAAAAAGATCTTAGTAAACACCAACACTTAAGAGAAAAAGAAGAAAAAGATACTCTAATTCTCATTTAACTAGCCAACCAGGTATAACTTCTTCAAAACATACTGCATACATTTTTACAGTCTGAAAAATTTTTTCCAGACCCAATTTCTAGAATTTCTAATTCTAGCAATGTACTTAAGATACTAAGAAAGCTCAACCTAGAAAAAGCAAGAGCAGAAAAAGCAAAATCACATCAGGGGTCCCAAACCAGCTAACAGCCCTCACCACAAGGTTGGCTCCAGACTGAAACATTTCATAGGGGTAAATGATGCGCTCATAGTGAGATCGTAGCAGGGAACCAATGTTTTTGCCTGGTGGGTAGTTGAGGCGCTGGGCAATTCGGGCCCAACGACGGTCCTTACAGATGGCTTCATAGCCACCTTCCTCCATCACAATCTGCAAGGATAATAAAGGTATGCAGATTAACTGTGAGCAGACTAAGAGATCTGAAAAACAGCAGTTAGGGTTAAATATAAAGACTGTGCACTCCCCCCAACGCCACTATTCCAGGACTCAAACATGGTGTCAAAATATATTGGCAGGATCTGTGTTCTCTCCTTTCTTGCCTATAAACACAAAGTTCAACCACAGAGGGTATTCTAAAAAAGCCAAAGTTTTGTTCATTTATTTTTACTTTTTAAAGCATAAGTACTCTTACCTTACTAAGACTATAGAGGTCCAAAATTTTCCGTTCTACATTGGGAATTTTTAATGAAGAACCTTGGATTTCCCAGAATTTTGCAATCTGGTCCAAATAGTTTAGTTTTACTCTGGTCTGGGCCTGGGGAAGAGAGAGTCTCATGAGGCTGGCTTACTCCTTAACCTTTAGTGAATGAATTGTTCTGTACAATCTATGGTGCTCTACTAGGCTAGAGTCTAGATTTCATTGTCTATCTTACCACCAGTGTCTATCAAAAGTTCAAATAAACAGATTCTTCAGTCTTAAAAGGGAGCTTTAAGAGTGGCGACTCAAAGTCAAAATCTTTCATCTCTAAATCTAAAACATTATTCTTGTACATAATAAAGGCTAAGCAAGGCTCACTCTAGTATCTTCCTTAAGACAGCACTTATATTCTATACACATTAAAGAAAATATTTTTCTCTGCTATGTCAAAAATTTCCACATGACAGCAGCTTCTGAATTATCCTTGTCTTACTCTAAGTCATTTTGGAGCTCTAGCCTAATAACCATAGTCAAAGCTTGTAATAGCAAACGAAAATGCCAAACCAATCAAATGTTTTCCATATTTAATAATACTAAACTTAATATGTAGATTGTTCATTCCTTTGAAAAAAAGGTTTGTCTTTCCTACTTACTCTAACCCATATGTAATTACAATCTATTTTATTAAAGAACGAATATAATATAACCACCTTTAAGCTAAAATTTTAGCTGACCATATATCTGCTCTGAACTTTGGTTTTATGAAAGAAATCAGGGAAAATTTAAAAAATGATAAATTATGTACGCATGGGGAGGAAAAAACTTATCCTCTTGCGATCTCTAATTTTAGCCCATTCTACACAGAAAACTATTATT
This sequence comes from Cryptoprocta ferox, assembly GCA_028646485.1. NCBI lineage: Eukaryota > Metazoa > Chordata > Mammalia > Carnivora > Eupleridae > Cryptoprocta > Cryptoprocta ferox. The sequence continues at coordinate 760,995 of JAQQST010000022.1, read as the reverse complement.
CTTCTCCAGAAAAGAAAAAAAAGGGGAGGGGGAACTTCTTCGTGTCCCCACATTTTGCAGAAGACTTTCTTGAAGATCAGTATACTGGGAAAAAATAGGACTGGTATGAAGATGAAAATACATCTGCTTTAAAACTTACATGCTTAACTACACTGTTATAAAACTACTAGTGAAATGTGATCAAAGCTCAAATTCCAGCTATAAAAGGGTGGCTTCCAATTTTACCTCTAGTTCATTTAGCCTCTGAATTCGAGGAGTGAATCTGAAGTTGTCAACTTCTACTGCAAAGGGAGGTTGCCAGTCCTAGAAGAGAAAGTAAATTAACTTATTATGGTATAGCAAAAGATGAAGATATTGAGAAGTTGAATGATTCATCTCCAGCTTAATACCCCTTCCTTTTAAGACTTTTGGTTGCCATTTTTGCCCCAGAAGGTTCAAATGGGTTGTTTCTTTAAAATCAGGTAACGGAAAAACAACAGCAAACCCCCCAAAACAAACAAAAAGCAAAGAATTATCCTAGGTATGTCTCCTCCAAAAAAGATACAAAAAACCCACAAAGGGCCTAAGGATTTAAAAAGAATGAAGCAAAATCAATAAGGGCTGGCCCACTTGGGTTCTGAGAAAAATTCTTAATGAAGTGAAGAAAAATCTAATACAGATGAGAAACTTATTTTGAAACCCAAAAGAGTATTTATTCCCACCCCTACCAATCTGTTAAGAATAGTAGTAGGTAACTAGTGATACTTTAAAAAGTATATCCATACAAACAGAAGAAATGTGGTAGTCAGACTGAGCATCTCATAAATGGGAAATACACTGTAATTAGATGACACCCCTTTCTTTGATAATCATGTAAGTTAAACCGATACCCTTGACACACTTCTTAACTCAGTAGTGTGCATTCTTAACTCAGACAAACATAACAGCTTGAGTTAGCACTTCCAAGTAAAGCATCCCAGACGAAAGACCTGTAAGTGAAGTAATGCCAATTTGATTGATGGTAAGTATTCTATATCTTTCTGCATGCATTCTTACCTGTATTTTTTATAGCACGAGTCATATGACAAAATTAAACCATTCCAGGCCCAGTGGTTAATAAGATAAGTTAATGTTTCTTTGCTTCGATACTTTAAAACTTCCCTTAACATAAATTTAAAAGATAAATATTTCTGTACTTACAGACGCCAAAAGTAGTCGTACAGGGTAGTACCAATTTCGAATCAAAGCTTTTCATTCCTAAAACTGTATTTTATAACTGCACTGAGTGTGCCAATTAGATACGAAGTTTTTTATGCCAGCCCTTTATAGTCACTTACAAAAAGAGAAATCACACTCCGTTGCAGAATTTAATAACAGCAGTTAACAAACGGGCGAAGGCCTTGTTTAGTAGCAATGCACCCTAAAGGTCAGTCTTAACGCCAATCCGTTCCCAAATTCTGCTTCAGAGGCTTACCGCGGGTGGGCGGATCTTGCAAATACCCGATTTTTCTGCGATGGGCCTGATTTTCGCGATGTAGCCAAGCGGATCTCGGAATTCCGCCCAGGTAGGCTCGAACACCGGACACTCTGGCGGCGGTAGGAAGTCGTCGGTTCCCGTCTCCATGTCGCGCTCCGATGCTATTCTTTAAAAGATTTCTTCTTCCTTCAGGGGCGTATAGATTGTTTACAGCTAAAACCTAAGTGCCAGAAGGCCTTTATTTTCCTTCAAATTCTACAGTTATTTTAATTCATGCAGTTGCTCACACCACACAGTTTCACAACCGCCATCTTGACCAGTCAGCTTTCAGCTTTCAGCTTTTCCGGCGGTTTTACACACTGTGTCACTCCGCGGATAAATTTTTCAGATGCTTAGTTTTCTCCAAAACTGAAAGATGTACTAAACAGACAGGTAAAATCTGAAGCCACAGAAGGGAGTTCACTAAAAGAAAACAAGCACCACAAACCAGACACTTCACTAATCTTAAATAATTTTTCAAAGAAACGGAAGTGCACAATTACAAACCTAAGTGCCGGATCTTTTTATTTAAGGGACCGCTGCGCGTGTTAAGCCTGCGCAGTAGAGAGGAATGGTTTAAAAGCCGCTGTATCTACAGGGTGGATTGTGTCTTGTGTTGTGTTGTGTTGTGTTGTGTTGTGTTGTGTTGTGTTGTGTTGTGTTGTGTTGTGTTGTTTTTATCAGGTTACAGGAACAAATCGCAACCCAATTGCCTACCTTTCCTTTACCCTTTTAAGTTGCGTCTAAATGGGCAAAGACTGGAAACTTACTGGCTTTTCAGTTAAACCCGAGGCTTTATAGTAAAGGTAACTAGTATTGCAACTTTGGAATCCTGGAACCATTAGTAGAATACCAAATGTTTGTATATATGTACTGTATTTCACTTACAATGCACTTACCATGCACACATTTTCTTCTTACTGCATTTGTACAAACTTGATACTGCATTTCTTTGTACCTAAAAAAAAAAAAAAAGAAAAGAAAAAAGAAAAAACTGGGTTTGGCGCTAGAATCTTTAATAAAAATTATTGCCAAATAGGGGTGCCTTGTGGTTCAGTGGGTTAACCACCTATTTCAGCCCAGCTCATGATTTCATGATTTGTGAGTTCGATTCTATATTTGTAAAATTCACTTTGTGGTACCTTATTATGTGTTTGAGGAGTTGCAAAGTAAGGAAATACCGTTCTTTTAAAAAGTACACTCAAAGGTTAAGTTATTTTGACAGTGGAAGAGAATTCTTTGCTTTTAGGTTTGTTGATCTGATCTGAATACTCTTTTGTTTAACAATATTCTTGGCATTCTTTTTTTTTTTTAAATTTTTAATGCTTTATTTTTGAGAGAGAGAGAGAGAGAGAAAGAGAGAGAGAGTGAGTTGAGAGAGAGTAAGGGAGGGGCAGACACAGAATCTGAAGACAAGCTCCAGACTCTGAGCTGTCAGCACAGAGCCCTACGAAGGGCTCAAACCCACAAACCCACAAACCTGAGATCATGACCTGAGCCCAAGGCCGCAGCTCAACCGACTGAGCCACCCAGGCACCCCTGTTTAGGATAAATTTTGTTACTTTTTCTTGCCTACTTGCTGTGGCTAGGATTTTCAGCAATATGTAGAATAAAATAGAATCTGGTGAGAAGGGACACTTTCATTTTGTTCCTTGTCTTTGAGAAATATATTTTTATATTTTACCTTTCAATATGAACTTGGCTATGGGTTTGTCATATATCATCTTTATTATGTGAAGGCACATTCCTGTTATATGTATATTTTAAGATAATTTGTAAAGATTTTAAAATAATGAGTAAATGTGTTATTCTTTTCTTGAGATGATCATGTAACTTTTTAAAATAATTTTATGTGAGAGTAATTAGCAGTGTTATATTAACTTCAGGTGTATAACAATTCAACAATTCTATAATTACTCATTGATGGTCACAATAAGCGTGCTCTTAATTCTGCTCACCTGTTGAACTCATCTCTCTCCCACAGCCACTCTGACAACCACCAGTTTGTTCTGTATAATTAAGAATTTGTCTTTTTGTCTTTTTTTCTTATTCATTTATGTTGTTTCTTAAACTCTGCATATGGGTGAAATCATACAGTATTTGTCTTTCTCTGACTGACTTATTTCACTGAGCATTATACCCTTTGGATCCATCCACGTTTTGAAAATAGCAAGATTTTATTCTTTCAGTATCTGGGTAATATTTCATTATATATTTCATACTAAATGTTTCCATGTATTAGCTATTATAAATAATGCTTCAGTAAACATAGGGGTACATACATCTTCAAATAAGTGTTATATTCTTTGGATATAAGCCAATAGTGGAATTACTGATAATATGGCAATTCATTCTATTTTTAATTTTCTGAGGAACCTCCATGCTGTCTTCTACAATGGCTGCTTCATCTTGTATTCCCACCAATATACATGAGGGTTCCTTTTCCTCCACATCTTTGCCAACATTTGTTTCCTGTGTTTTTTGGTATTAGTGATTCTGACAGACGTGAGATGATATCTCATTGTGGTGTTGATCTACATTTCACTGATGATTACTGATGGTCAGCATCTTTTCATGTGTCCATTTGCCATCTGAGTGTCTCCTTTGAAAAATGTCTATTAATGTTCTCTGTCAATTTTTAAATTGGATTTTTTGTCTTTTGGGTGTTGAGTTTTATAAATTTGTGTATATTTTGGATAATAAACCTTTGTTGGATATGGATTTGTAAAGTCTTCTTCTCCCATTCAGGTAGGGTTCTTTCTGTTTTGTTGATGGTTTCATTCCCTATGCAAAAGCTTTTTATTTTGGTGTAGTCGCCGTGGTTTAATTTTCTTTTATTGCTCAACCCAAAGGAAAAAGAAAATGGTTGTACAGCTGATGTCAAAGTGATCAAGAGATTACTGCCTATGCTTTATTCTAGGATTTCTATGGTTTTAGGCTTAATGTTTAGGTCTTTCATCTGTTTTTGAGTTTGTTTTTCTGAAAGGTGCAAGGGGTCCAGCTTCATTCTTTTGTATGTTGCTGTCCATTTTTCCCAATACCATTTGTTGAAGAGACTATCTTTTCTCAGTTGTATATTCTAGACCCCTTTACTCTAGATTAATTGACCATAAAAGCATTGGTTTATTTCTGGACTTTTATTCTATTCTATTGATTTGGGTCTATTTTTGTGCTGATACCAACTTTGTTCTTCTGTTTCAATACTGTTTTGGCTCTTTAGGGTCTTTTGTGATTCCAAACATATTTTAGGATTATTTGTTTTAGTTTTGCAAAAAAAAAAAATGCTGTTGGTATTTTGATAGGGATACATTATATCTATAGATTGCTTTGAGTAGCATAGACATTTTAACTATTGGTTTTTCTAATCCATGAGCATGGAATGTTTTTCTTTTTTTTGTGTGTCCTCTTCAAATTTCTTTCATCAGTGTTTTATAGTTTACAGAATAGAGGTACTCCACTTTTTAGTTATTTTCATTCCTATAATTTATTGGTTTGGGTTGCAATTGTAAATGGAACTAATTCCTTAATTTGTTTTTCTGCTGCTTCATTATTGTATATAGAAATGCAGCAGATTTTGGTATGTTGATTTTGTATCCTGCTACTCTACTGAATTCATGTATCAGATCTGGTTTTATTTTGGTGGAATCTTTTGGGTTTTCTGTATAGAGATTTACGTCCTCTACAAATAGTGAGAAGTTTAATTCTTCTTGTTGATTTGCATCACTCTTATTACTTTCAGTTTTCTGATTGCTATTGCTATAGTTTTTGTTTTAAAGTCTAGTTTGTCCAATATTACTATTGCTACTCTGGCTTTCTTTTGTTGACCATTTGCGTGGTAAATGTTTCTGTATCCCCTCATTTTCCATATGCAATTGTCTGTAGGTCTAAAATAAGCCTCTTGGAGGCAGCATATAGGTGGATCTTGCTTTTTACCCATTCTGATACCCTATCTTTTGATTAAAGCATTTAGTCCATTTACATCCAGAGTAACTGTTAATAAATATGTATTTGGTGTCATTTTTTTTAGGTATTTTCCCATTTTTTTCTGGATATCTTCTCTTTTCGTTTTTTGTTCTTGTCACTTTTGGTTTCTCTGTTTCACTCAAAGAGTCCCCTTTGATGTTTCTTGTGGGGCTGGTTTAGTGATCACGAACTCCTTCAGTTTTTGTTTGGGAAAATCTTTAACTCTCCTTCTATTCTAAATGATAACCTTGCTGTATAGAGTATCCTTAGCTGCAGAGTTCTTTCATTCAACATGTGGAATATGGCATGCCACTCCTTCTGGCTTGCCAATTTTCTGCTGAGAGAGCTGCAGCTAGCCTTATGGGTCTTCTCTTATTGGTTAAGAACTTCTTTTGTCTTTGTGCTTTTAAGATTTTCCTTTATCACTGTATTTTGCATATGTAATTACAGTATGTCTTGGTGTTAGCCTGCTTTTTTTCAGAGTTCTCTCAGCCTCCTGGATCTGGATATTTTTTACCTCATGAGGTTAGAGAAGTTTTTATAATTTCCTCTAATAAATTTTCTGCCCTTTTTCCTCCTCTTCTTCTTCTGGGACTCCTATGATACAAATGTTACTACATTTGATGGAGTCACTGAGTCCCCTGTCTATTCTCATGATCTATTGTTCTTCTCTCTTTTATTCAGCTTCATTATTTTCTATTATCTTGTCTTCTAGTTCACTAAGTCTTTCCTTTGCTTCTTCTAGTTTCCTGTTCATTGTATCCAGTCTGTTTCCAATCTTGTTTGTTCCACTCTTCATCTCAGATTCCTCTTTTATCTCTGTGGTAATGGTGTTTCTGGTGTCTCCTATTTTTTTCTTAAGCCTAGTGAGAATCATTATGATTGCTGTTTTAAATTCTCTGTCAGGGGTGTATGTTTCACTAAAATCTCTGACTATGACCTTTTTCTTTGTCTTTCATTTGCTATATTAATTATTCCAGGGGTGCTTGGTGGCTCAGTGGGTTAAGTGTCCAAGTTTGGCTCTGGTCATGATCTTGCAGTTTTTGAGTTCAAGCTCCACATTGAGCTTTGTGCTGACAACTCAGAGCCTGGACCCTACTTCAGATTCTGTGTCTCCCCCTATCTTTGCCCCTCCCCCACTCTCTTTCTGTCTCTGTTTCTCTGTCTCTCTGTCTCTATCTCAAAAATAAACATTTAAAAATGTTTTAGATTTTGTATTTGGGATTTTTCTTTTTCTTGAGATAGGCCTGGATTGTGATATATTTTCCTCTTAGGACTGCCTTTGCTGCATCCCAAAGGATTTGAACTGTCATGTTTTCGTTTTCATTTGTTTCCACATATTTTTTTAAAATTTTTTCTTTAATTGCCTGGTCGGCCAGGTCATTCTTTAGTAGAATGTTCTTTAACCTTCATGCATTTGGTGGTTTTCCAAAGTTTTTCCTGTGGTTTATTTCAAGTTTCATAGCATTGTGATCTGAAAGTGTGCGTGGTATGATCTCAATTATTTTATGTTTATTGAGGGCTGTTTTGTGATCCAGTATGTGACCTATCTTGAAGAATATTTTATGGGCACTTGAGAAGAATGTATATTCTGCTGCTTTAGGATGAAAAGCTCTGAATATATCTGTCAAGTCATCTGGCCTAATGTATCATTTATGGCCATTGTTTCTTTACTGATGTTCTGTCTACATAATCTGTCAACTGCTATAAGTGGAGTATTACAGTCCCCTGCAATTATCACATTCTTGCCAATAAGATTGTTTATGTTAGTGATTAATGGGTGCTTCCAAATTTAGTGCATAAACATTTATAATTGTTAGCTCTTCTTGATGGTTAGACCCTGTAATTATGATATAATGCCCTTCTTCATCTCTTGTTACAGGCTTTAATTAAAAATCTAGTTTGTCTGACATAAGTATGGCTACTCCAGCTTTCTTTTGACTTCCAGTAGCATTGTAGATAGTTCTCCATCCCATCACTTTCAATCTGAAGGTGTCCTCAGGTCTAAAATGGATCTCTTGTAGACAACAAACAGAGGGTCTTTTTTTTTTTTAATCCACTCTGCTACCCTATGTCTTTTGATTGGAGCATTTAGTCCATTTACATTCAGTGTTATTACTGAAAGAGTCATTGTGTTATCTTTAGGTTTCATGCTGGTAGTATGATGCTGAGTGAAACCTGTTAATCAGAGAAAGACAAATACATATGATTTCACTTGCATGGAATTTAAGAAACAAATGAAGAAAAAAAGAGGCAAACAAACAAACTAAAACCCCAGACTGTTAAACACGAGAACAAATTGATGGTTGCTAGAGGGAAGACTAATGGGTAAATGAGTAAAATAAAGGGGATTGAGTGTGACATTAGTTGCAGGAAATGTGGCAGAAGGTGAAGGAGTTTTTATGAACTAAAAATAGACTTTGAACCGTTAGAAGTTTTATCATAAGCTTTATGTTAACCACAAAGAAAAAATATATGGTAGATACAAAAAAATAGGAAGCACTTAAAGAATACCACTAAGGAGCTAAATCCCCAAAAAAGACAGGAAACAAGGAAAAGGCAAAAAGAATCTAAGTCAGAAATCAATAAAATGGTAACAGTTAAGTCCTCCATCAATGATTAATTTGTGTTGAAATGGACTAAATTCTCCTATGGTAATAAACAAAGTCACTGAGTTGATAACAAAAGAAAACAAACAAAGATACAACAATACGTTGCTCATCAAAGATTCATGTCAGCTTTAAAGAAATACATAGCAATATACATTTGAGGCGTTAAGATGGTGGAAATAAAGGAATTTATTCCATTTAAAATAACACCAAAAGCCATAAGATACCTAGGAATAAACCTAATCAAGAAGGAAAAAAAAATGTACACTGAAAAGTAGAGAAAGCTGATGAAAGAAGTTGAAGAAGACAAAAATAAATTGAAAAACATTCATTCTCATGGATTGGAAGGACAAATATTATTAAAATTTTAGAATGAAATTTATATATTCAATGAAATCCCTATCAAAATAGCATCAGTAGTCTTGAAAGAGCTAGAACAAATAATTCTAAAATTCATACGGAACAAAAAAGACCCAAAATGTTGAAAAAGAAAAACAAAGCTGGAGGCATCACAATTCTGGGGTTTAAGCTGTATTACAAAGCTATAATCATAACACAGTATGGTATGGGCACAAAAACAGACACATAGATAAATGGAATAGAATAGAGGTCCCAGAAGTGGACCCATAAACACATAGCCAACAAATCTTTGACAAAACAAAAAAGAGCATTCAATGGAAAAAAGACAGCCATGTGAGCAAATGGTGCTGGAAAAACTGGAGAGCGACATGCAGAAGGAAGAAAGTAGACCAATTTCTGACACCATATATAAAAATAATTTAAGAATGGATAAAAGACCTAAATTGAGACAGAAGACTATCAAAATTCTATAGGAGAAAACAGGCAGCTTCTGACCTCACCAAAACATTTTCTTACTAGGCATGTCTCTGGAGGCAAGGGAAATAAAAGCAAAAATGAACTATTGGGACCTCATAAAGATAAAAACTTCTGCCCAGTGAAGGAAACAACAAAATAAAAGACCATAAGTCGAATGGGAGAAGATATTTGCAAACAGTTTATCAGATAGAAGGTTAGTATCCAAAATCTATAAAGAAATTACCTAAAAAACAAATAACTCAGTAAAAAAGTGGCGTAAAGGTGTAAAGAGACACATTTCCAAAGAGGACATCCAGATGGTTAACAGACACATGAAAAGTTGCTACATATTACTTTTTGGGGACATACAAATCGAAACCAAGATGAGATACCACTTCACACCTGTAAGAATGACTTAAGTTAACAACTCAGAAAACAACAGATGTTGGTGAGGATGCAAACCCTTTTGCACTATTGGTGAGAATACAAACTAGTACAGCAACTCTGGAAAACAGTATGGACAATCCTTAAAATGCTAAAAATAGAACCCTACAACCCAGCAATTCAACTGCTAGGCCACAAAAAGGATATCCAAAAGGATACAAATGATACAAAAATACTGATATGAAGGGGCACATGCACCCCAATGTTTATAGTAGCACTATGAACAATAGCCAAATTATGGAAAGGGTTCAGATGTCCATTGACTGATGAATGGATAAAGAATATGTGGTGTGTGTGTATATACACATAATATAATGGAATACTACTTGGCGATCAAAAAGAATGAAACTTGCCATTTGCAACAACATAGATGAAACTAGTGTGTATTATGCTAAGTGAACTAATGACTTATCTCAGAGAAATATTTCATTCACATGTGGAATTTAGGAAATGCAACAGATGTACATGGTGGAGGGGAGGAAAAAGAAGATAAAAACAGAGAGGGAGTCAAACCAGAAGAGATTCTTAAATACAGAGAACAAACTGAGGGTTGCTTGAGGTGAGGTGTGTGGCAGTTTGGGCTAAATGGGTGATGGGCATTGAGGAGGGCACTTGTTGGAATGAGCACTGAGTGTCATATGTAAGTGATGAATCACTGGGTTCTACTGAAACCAATTCTAACTCTGTGATAACTAACTTAAATTTAAGTAAATAAATTTAAAAAGTAATAAAGACACACATAGCTAGAAAGTGAAGGAATGGAAAATGATATTTCATGTAAATAGTAACTAAAAGAGAGGAAAAGTTGTTATGCCTGTATCAAATGAGTAGAACTCAAGTCTAAATCAGTAATAGACACAGAGAAGGTCCCAATTCATCTAGAAGATATAAGAATTGTAAATATATGTGCAATCAACATTGTAGTACCTAAATATTAGATACATATTAACTGAATTGAGGAGATATAGATGGCAATACAATATGTAAAGGACTACAATACCTCACTTGCAGCAATGGACAGATCATCCAGATAGAAGAGTTGTGAGGAATAGCAGAATGCAATTGCACTTTAGACCAAGTGGCCTAAAAGCCATATGCATAAGATTGCATCTGACCTCACCATAATACACATTCTTCTCAAGTGCATACATAACATTCTCTAGCATAGTTCTTAATGCTGGGGCACAAATCAAGCCTTAACTAATTTGAAAAGATTAAGATCCTAGTTTGTATATTTATGACCACTAGAGTATGAAGAAAAGTCACTAACAGAAGGAAAACTAAGTAATATACTAATAGGTAGAAATCACATAACACCCTTCCTGAACAAGCAATGGATCAAAAAAGAAATCAAAAGTAAATCAGAAAGTATCTTAAACAAAGGGAAAGTAAAAAGTACTCAGAACTTCTGAGATGAAGCAAAAGCATTTCTATGAGGGAATTTTACAAGGATAAAAGCATGTAATAAGAAAAATAAAAATACTTTAATAAAGCAAACTAAATTTACACTTAAAAGAACTAGAAAAAGGACAAATAAACACAAAGTTAGCAGAAACAATAAATAATACAGATTATTGCAGAAGTAAATGAAATAGAAATTATAAAGACAATAGAAAGAAATAAAAAAATTCAGATTAGTTTCTGAAAAAGATAAACAAACTTGAAGAGCATTTATCTGGAAAAATCAAGGAGAAAAGAGAACAGATAAAATTATAAGAGAGGAGACATTATACCTGATATAAGGGAAAAGACAATCATAAAAGGTCCCTATAAGTAATTACGCCAACAAAATGGATAACCAAGAGAAATGGATAAATTCTAAGAAACATACCAGCTACCAATACCAGATCATGAAAAATCCAAAACCTGAGTTTTCCAATAATGACTAAGGAGGTTGAAGTTGTAATCAAACACATCTGTACACAAAAAGAATCCAGGACCAAGTCATTTCACTGGTAAAGTCTTCTAGACATTTAATGGAGAATTAATGTCTATTCTCAGCTATTCCAAAAATTGAAGAGGAACACTGTCAAATTCATTTAGAAGACCCTGATACCAAAGTTAGATAAGAAACAAACTACAGGATAATATCCCTCATGAATACTGATGCAAAATCACTCAATTATTGTCTAGAAAACGGAATTCAACAGTGCATTAAAAGGGCCATACACCACGACCAAGAGGGACTTATCTCTGCATTGCAAAGATTGTTCAACTTATGCAAATCAATAAATGTAGTATACCCTATTAATAGATTAAATATAAGAATCATATATCCCTTTCAATAGATTCAGAAAGAGCATTTGGCAAATTTTAACACCTTTTCATAATGTAACCTTTCAACATCTATATTTTATGGAAGGAACATAACTCAACATAATCAATGTGATGTATGACAAACAAGTACTGACCTTATACCCATTAGGTGAAAGTTTTTTCTCTAAAACCAGGAGTAAGAAAAGCGTGCTCACTTTCACTGCTCTCACTACTCCTAGTTAATAATATTGGAAGTCCTAGCCAGAAGCAATTAGGAAAGAAAAAGAAATAAAAGACAACCAAGTAAGAAAAGAAGTAACACTGTATCTGTTCTCAAGATTACATGGTTACATACAAAATCCCAAGGCTCTTTAAAAAATAGACAAGTGTTTGGAGCACCTGGGTAGCTCAGTGGGTTAAGCGCCTGACTTTGCTCAGGTCAAGATCTCACAGTTCGTGAGTTGGAGTCTGTGTCGGGCTCTGTGTTGACAGCTCAGAGCCTGGAGCCTGCCTCAGATTCTGTGTCGCCCTCTCTCTCTCTGCCCCTTCCCCACTCACGCTGTCTCTCTCTCTCTCTTTCTCTCTCTCTCTCTTTCTCTCTCTCTCTCCCCCCTCAAAAATATATAAATAAAGGTTAAAAAATGAAAAAAAATAAAAAAGACAAATGTTGACAAAAACAAAAATATAATGAATGAAATTAAAAATAAATAAATACAGGAAGAGATATTCCATCTTCATGGATATGAAAAACTAGTATTCTTAAAATGTTCTTACAAACCAAATGATATAAGATTTGATGCAATAGCTATCTAAATTCCAATGTCAGTCTTCAGAAATATTTTTAACCCTAAAATTTCCACAGAGTTACAAAGACTCCAAATAACCAAAGGAATCTTGAGAAAGAATAAAGCTGGAATGATCAGACTTTCTGATTTCAAACTACATTACAAAGATGTAGTAATCAGTACAGTATGGTACTGGCATAAAAATATAAAAATAGATCAATGAAACTGAAGCAAGAGTCCAGAATAAACTCATGCATATATTGTCAACTAATATTTGACAAGGAAGCCAAGAATACCCAATGGGGAAAATAATTTTATCAGTAAGTATAGTTGGGATACATAAATATATCTAATTTTCATGGTAATCTTTTTGAAACATGTGTATATTTTTTAAAGCCTTGTAGACGTGCCTGGGTGACTCAGTTGCTTGAATATCTGACTCTTGGTATTTGGTCAGGTCCTGATCCATGGTTCATGGGATTGATCTCCACATTAGGATCTGTGCTGGAAGATCAGAACTCGCCTTGGTTTCTCTCTTCCTCTCTCGCCCTTCCTTGCTCTCCCTCTCTCAAAATAAATAAACATGGGGAAAAAATAAAAAATAAAGCATTTTAGAACTTATGATACTGTGCATAATATACATATGGGGAATCAAATGGGGGAAGTCTTTAAAAATTATTGATAGTTATATGGTCTCATTACTTGAAAGACTAGAAACCAATCATTTATATTAATAAAATGTTAACCCCCCAAAAAAAATTAATAACAAGTTGGATTAGAACTGGAAAATAAATAGAGTTGGGAAAACTGATTGTTCATGTGCAAAAGAATGAAAATGGACTCCATCATACATGACTCAAAAAAATAATAATTCAAAATAGATAAACATTTGAATGTAATCCTTATAGCTATAAAACACCGTGAAGAACAAATACACAGGGAATAGATCATTGATATCAGTCTTGGCAACCATATTTTTATAACATCAAAACACAAGTAGCAAAAGCAAATGAAAACTAGTGAGATTAATTCAGACTAGAAGGCTTCTGCACAGCCAAGACAATAATAAACAAAATAATAAGGCAAACTACAGAATGAGAGGACATATTTCCAAATCATGTATCAAAGCACTAATATCCAAACTACATAAGGAACTAATACAAATTAATAGCAACTTAACTTTTAAGTAGGCAGAAGACATGAATAAACTTTTTTCTGGAGATAGAAGACCATGAACCTACATGAAAAGAGCTCAACTTCACAAAGCATAAGACAAATTAAAAATCAAAAGAACTGCGAGATATTTTCTTACACTTTTTAGAATTGCCTTTATCAAGGGATAAGAAATATAGGATGTGGAGAAATGGAACTCTTGTAACATTGTTGTGGGAGATATAAATTGATACAGCTACTATGGAGGACAAAATTTTCCTTTAAAAATTAAAAATGCAAGTTCTATGATGCAGTAATCACACCTCTTGGTATGTATCCAAAGGAATTGATGACTATGTTCACTCTCTGTTCACTGTAGCATGATTCACAGTATCTAAGACATGGAAGCAATCTAAGTGTTTATCATCAGATGAATGAAAAAAGAAAATGGGAGATTATATGTGTACACATACACACACATATATATTTATATATACACATGCATCTATACATACATATATACATATGTTTTTGTACACTTAGAAATATATATACCTACATATACAGACACACATAATCACACCCTGAGAATACTCAGCCATAAAAAAGGATATCCTCACATTTATGACAACATAGAAGTTGCTTGAGGGCATTATACTATGTGAAATAACTGAAAGACAAATACATAGTCACGCTTACATGGTGAATGTAAAAATGCTGAACCATAGAAACAGAGTGCTGGTTACTAGGACCTGAGGGTGGAGGAAATGGAAGGTGGTGATCGAAATTCTAGTTGTAAGATGAATAAATTCTGTGGATCTAATATATGGCATAATAACTATGGTTAACAGTACTGTAATATATACCCAAAACTAGTTAAGACAGTTTAAGTCTTCTAACTAGCAAAGAAAAAATTGTAATTATGTGAAATGAAGAATGTATAACTAATCCTTTGTGGTAATCATTTCACGATACAATTTTTGCTTGCGCATGGAGTTAGGAATGTTCATCCTCACATGCATTCCCCTCACATGCATTAGGGGAAAAGTTATTTCCCCCTCAAAAATGTATTCACTTTATCGGGTGACTTGGTGGCTCAGTACATTGAGCCTCTGACTCTTACATTTGGCTCAGGTCATGGGTTCAAGCACCAAATGTGCTTCAGTCTAACAGGACAGACTCCTTGGGATTGTCTCTTGCTCCCTCTCTCTCTGCCCCTTCCCACTTGTGCTTTTCCTTTCAAAATAAATAAATAAAGTTAACGAATGTACTGACCTTTTTAAATTCAGTGATTCTATTATTCTATTATAGTTCTGATAGTTGCTTTGCTTTGTTTTTTACTAAAACTAGACTTGCTGGTACTTTGATAGCAAAAATTACCCAGAGAAATGTGGAAGCAGAAATGGAGTTAACTATAAATTTGTAATATTTCTATTTTATGGTAATGGAATGAGTTGTAAGGGTAAGAATAAATTCAAAGAAAAATAAAAATTCCCTTATGTAAAAAAAGGAGAGTCCTCTTTTCTTTCATTTTTTCAGATTATTTCCTCTAGAAACCTTGTAAATATAAATTATACCTTTGTGATATCAACATTTTATAGTCTAAAGAATGTGTTTTTCAAGGGGCCAACTTGGAAATATAATCATCGAGGAAAATATCACCTAGTATTCTAGTTCAATGGAAGGATAGAAGATTATTTCAGCAGGTGCCTTATTCCAAAGATACCTTCTGCAATAAATATAGGAAGTTTCTTTTTCCTCGAAGAAAGCCAGTAACAAACACATATGGCTTTATCAATTACGAGGGAAATTCCAAAAAAAAAAAAAAGAATTATGACAAATGATGCTGCCAAGTGCTGTATTTAACATCTAATTATAATTATTTTTAGAATATGTATGTAATGGATTATGTCTGCTAGACTATATAAAACATACCTTCAAAATTTTTTGGTAGTTTGGCTGCAATGTATATTACATTATGGTTTAATGGTTATTCAATAATAAAACTATTTTCTCTTATGCCTTTGTGGAGAGGACATCTTGGTTGGCATGACATTTTTAAAAATTATATGATTTCAAACCAAACCACCTTGTTCAGCTGCTTCTTATGTGGAGGGGTCCTGCAGAAGGGCAGTACATTTTAGGAGACAGACACAGTCCTAGCAGTGCAGGTAGCAGGAGAGAGAAGACCAATATATAAAATGAATTGTATTCTCTCAAAATGTATATATTGAAGTCCTAACTCTCAGTACCTCAGAACATAACTGTTTTTAAAACATGGCCTTTAAAGAGGTAACTAAGTTAAAAATAAAAAGGAGTGAGAGCCCTAAGCCATAATGATTGTTTTATAAGACTAGGCAATTATAACACAGACAACACAACATACACACATATGGGTATCTTTACCTTTAAAAGGGACTTTCACTCCCCTTTTCTTACATAGATCCCATAAGAAAAGAAGCTACTAAAGGACTCTCTTATGCTTATGATAACAATCCTCACAGATTATAATGCTGTCCAACAGTCCTCATTGCTTATTTAGGTCTTAGACTGGGTTGAAGCTCCTTTCTGTTTCAGAAGAAAAGTTGACTTAGAATGTATAGTATAGTGAACCCCATTTTCCCTCTTTAGAAAGTGGTAGGGCATAGAAACACAAAGACAGCATGAAATAAGGCTAACAGTGCTCTCTTTCTGTCCTAAAATGAGTCTCTTCCTAAAACTCTAGGATGCAGAGATTAGTGACAGAGGGAAATCTGCTTACTACCTCAGTGAAGTCAAAAAGCTGTGGTGTTATGACAACCACAGCTACCTCAACCTCCCCAAACCTAGACACTTGGGTGGAGTAGCAATGGAGCAGCCAAGAGGATCACAAGCCCTCTCAAATCTTTGGAGCCACCTGGGTATTTCACCCAGATGGTTCGCCAAGTGTGTTGGTGTCACTTTTTCCATGGCAGAATTTGTAGTCTATGGTCGTGACTGTCATCACCCCTCTGAATAGTCTGTGATCATAACTGTCAGCCCTCTGAACTCCTGAAAAGTCCAAGAGACCACAATTCCAGCTTATAAACTACATGTCTGAAAAAATTCAGGGCTACAACTCAGCCTAAACTGAAAGGCTCCAACCCATGGAGAGGTAGATGGTCCTCAATTTCAACCAAGCTAAATAGCAAAATCACAGGCCGAGGCAAGCTCACAGGCCGAGGCAAGCTCACTGGAACCATACCAAAGAAATATTCAGAGTCATGAACAACAGCAAAGACCACGACCACCTGGGCTCCTCCACCAACTCGAGAAATTGTGTCAAAAAGACTTTGATTTCAAACTTGCCCAAGTACAAAAGGCAGACTCTGTAAAATAAGACCTCAGGCCGAGGACAGGCTCTTCTGAGAATCTGCGGAGCTAACCATAACAAGTACAGAGCATCTTGCAGAAGATCCATATCCAACGCGAAGCCATACAAAAGACTTTTGTGTGAGTTCCAAGGAGACAATGTGCATCACCCAAAAGACTCATTGAAGAAGATTCAAATATCTAAAAACACTGAACATGTGCACAAGGCAGTGCGGGTTCCCTCTCTGGAACTGAATCAAGAAGTTTCTGTGCAGGCCTGTCTTCAACCTCTAATTTCCTTCCCCCTAACGTTTTCATTCAAACAGCAGACACTCCAAACTATGGATGATGGGTAGGCTCTGATGGAGCAGGAAAAAGATGAAGACTGACAGAGCAAATAACAATTGCAGGAAGAGGAACAGAATATGCTACAGGTTGGTGGTGAGATGCAGGAAGATGAAGAGGAGAATGAACAGAATTCAGAACAAAGATCTGGCTCTTCTGGATGGTGGGAGCTGCTCTGTACTTGGCTACAGGCTATGGAGACATATGTCAAAATGTAATAATTTGTTCTCTGGCCCCAACTAGCCTTTGCAATCCTAATGCCTCGGTGTCCTAGACTAGAACAACTTCACTGCCACTGCTCAGAAATTCAGGTGATAGTGATTTCAGAGGGTGGTGGGCAACTTCCTCTATCAGACATGTATTCGTACTCTGCATAACATGTAAAGTTGGAGCCAGGGAAATATATATATATATATATAGACAGACTATTACACTGGGCATATTTCAATTTTGAGGTCACATAACCAAAGTTCACTCAGCAGGTTATTTTTTTTTTCATTTGTAGGGAAACTTCTAGTTATATAAAAGGAAGGAAGTATCAGCTTGGGAGTCATATTTTTGAATTATGATCTTCCTCAATCTAAACCCTTTTGACCTGTGCAGATTGGGCTAAATTACTTCCTGCTATTGAACTATGGCCTAGTCTATAGTAATCCCTTCTGCCTTATCCACAGGCAGACAAGAAAATCCAATGGCAGATAAAATGCAAAAGTTTACAGAAGACAAGATTCTGAGGGGGTTGGGGATAAAGGGAGGACATGAAAGAGTGGGGATGAGAACTGGCTGGTTGACCATGTAGGGTGGGGGAGCTCATTGAGGGATCATTGATTCCTATGGTAGTTCAATTTGTCACAGACAGCAACAAGGATCACAGACCCCACATTTCATCTAGCTATTTCTCAGTGAGCCTCACCCACTGTCACCTACACACACTGGGGAATACCTACATATGATGAGACTACTTGATCCCAAATCAAAGCCATATTTCTACCTTATTACATATTTTCACCATGAGATTGGTTTTGAACTTGTTGGGCTACCCTCACTTCACGTTTTATCATAGAAATCCATCTCATAACATATTGTCTCTAACACCCTCAGATAAGTCACTATGGGAAACATCTTCCTAAAGTCATCTTCCCCTAAGCAGTTAGCTATGTCTCATCAATGATTTTCACATGTTTGTAATATGTTTGTCTCAGGGAGAAACTATGACCATCCTTTGACCTGTTAACAATCACACTTAAACAAGAAATAGGCAAATATGCTAGAAGCCTAGAAAAACTTCCCTAGCACCCCAAGAAATCTTCTTGAAAACTGTTTGTTCAAAATCCAAAAGCCTGGTGGGGAAACGGCTGAGGGAAGATTCACATGCTTGCCAGTAGGAAAGGAAGTATGTAATGACATAGAAGCTAAAGTCTTCTCCATTTATGCACATGGCAGGATCATGACAGTATTGTAAAAACAGAAAGCAGAGTCAGGCACACCTGTCAGAAAAGACTTTGACTCTCTAGTACTACGACAAGTCTGTTTAAGCCAGCCTATTCCTGGACAAGGAAGAGATGTCTTTAGGTCTTATGACCTTTCCCTCTTGCTCCAAAGGCTTCCATTTAACTCAATACTCTAGCTAAAGAGAAAAAGATATGTTAGGGTCAATTATCTCCAAAGGAAATGAAAAAATGAAACATATAGCCCAGAGTCCCTAAAGACTAAAAGCCAGCCCTTTCTAGCAAACAAGAAAGGAATACCCCCACCAAAGGTAATAGACTCTATATTTAAGAGTCTCAGGTTTTGTTTTATTTTTTATATTCCACACACGTGAAATCATATGGTGTCTGTCTTTCTCTACATGACTTAATTTCACTTACCATTATAGTCTCTAACTCCATGCATGTTGTTGCAAACAGGAGGTAGTAGGAGCTTGGGCAAAATAGATGAAGAAGATTAATAGTTACAAACTTCCAGGGGCCCCTGGGTGGCCAGTCACTTAAGTATGTGGCTCTTAATTTTGGCTTGGGTTATGATCTCACAGTTATGAGATGAGGCTCTGTGCTGAGCATGGAGCCTGCTTAAGATTCTCTCTCCCTCAGCCCCTGACCCTCCCCTTCTGGCATACTCTCTCTCTCTCTCAAAAACAAAAAAGTTATAAACTTGCAGTTATAAAATAAATAAATCACAGAGATGAAAAGTATGGCATAGGGAGTATAGTCAATAATATTATAATATCACTGTGCCTATACTTATCATGGTAAGCACTAGGTACTGATAGAATTGCCAAATCACTATCTTGTGCACCTGAAACTAATACAAAATTATGTGTTAATTATAATTCTATAATAAAGAAAAATAATTACAAAGTAAGAAGATATATATTGATATTTATAGTAAACATTATGTCTTGTCAACCTTAGTTTAAATGGTGACAAGCTCAGCGGATGTTTGGGATTCCCAGGTACTCAGCACCAGTGTGGTTATTAGATGTTTCTATTCATCTTTTTGGTCTATTGATGTTTCTATTCATCTTTTTGGTCTATTCATGTTCATATGTTCAGTCTATGGGAAACCCAAGGCCAATGCTGGATCCTATCAAACTATCCTTTAGACGTATTTTATATATCCTACAGAAATTTCTGGTTTCTCAAATAATTTCCAATAGCTAATTGACAAACAATTGATGTTACAATAGGCATAACAGAGTGGAGAAGGAAGAGATGAATTGAAATCTAAGTGGCATTTCTCACTAACTGTACGATCTTAGGACAATTCTCTTTTCACTTTGTTGCAAGGTTAAGTTAATAATTCTTCTCTTATGAATAATGGATAAAATCATCTGTAAAATGAAGAGAACGATGATTTTCATAGTATAAGCCTCTCTTAAACATTATTTTCATCAATATTCTCCATTAAACTTAAGGAGCCAATTCTTAAGTAATATCTGGATAATTGCTGTGAAAGATCCTTTTGTGTTTTGTAATATGCATATTGTTGGCTAATTATTATGGAGAACAAGTTACACTGAAATATACACATTATGTGTCCAGGAAACTGAAGCATGAATTATGGTGAAGAGTATAGTAGCAAAAATGCATAGGAGTGACCACATATAGGCCAAGGAACACTGCTTCAAAGGAGGAACTGACTACATTATATTCACAGCTCCGGAAATGCTTTGGGACATGAATCTTTCACCAAAAAAAAGTGCTATTTACATACTCTGCCAAACACTTATCTTTGTGAAGTATATTTTTAATTTAAAAATTATGCATTATACATCCTTATTACTTAAATAAGGTGATTAGAGAAAGGAAGTATAACTCTCCCATGCAGGAAGTTTCTTAAAAATAATTTCTCAAAAGGCCAAACCTTTGTGAAAATTACATGAGATCCCATTTGGAGGACTTTTTTCTTTTCTTTTTTTTTTTTCTTTTGGCTGTGAAATGGATAGGCTTAAGGAAAACTATTCCTCGTGTATTCCTCTATCTTCTCTGAAATATTGAACCAGAGAGGTTTGGTGAAGTTCCAAAGCAAAATTCTAAATTTTCCAGGGAGAGTTTTTTTTTTTATTAAATTGAAACTTTTTTGTTTGTTTGTTTATTGTCAAGTTGGTTTTCATATAACACCCAGTGCTCATTCCAACAAGTGCCCACCTTCATGCCCGTCACCTCTTTTCCCCTCTCTCCCACCCCATCAACCCTCAGTTTGTTTTCAGTATTTAAGTCTCTTATGGTTAACCTCCATCCCTCTCCTTATCTATTTCTCCCCTTCCCCTTCCCCAAGGTCCTCTGTTAAGTTTCTCCTGTTACACTTATGAGTGAAAACTTATAGTATCTGCCCTTCTCTGCCTGACTTATTTCACTTAGCATAACACCGTATAATTCCATCCATGTTGCTACAAATGGCCAGATTTCATTCTTTCTCATTGCCATGTAGTATTCCATTGTGTATATAAATGACATCTCCTTGATCCATTCATCAGTTGATGGACATTTAGGCTCTTTCCATGATTTGGCTATTGTTGAAAGTGCCACTGTGAACATTGGGGTACATATGCCCCTATGCATCAGCACTTCTGTATCCCTTGAGTAAATCCCTAGCAGTGCTATTGCTGGGTCATAAGGGAGTTCTATTGTGAAATTTTTGAGGAAACTCCACACTGTATTCCTGAGCGGCTGCACCAGTTTACATACCCACCAGCAGTGTGGGAGGGTGCCCATTTGTCCACATCCTCGCCAACATCTATAGTCACCTGATTTGTTCATTTTAGCCACTCTGACTGGCGTGAGGTTGTATCTCAGTGTGGTTTTTATTTGTATTTCACTGATGACGAGTGATGCTGAGCATCGTTTCATGTGTCTGTTGACCATCTGTACGTCCTCTTTGGAGAAGTGTTTATTCATGTCTTCTGCTCATTTCTTCACTGGATTATTGTTTTTCGGGTGTGGAGTTTGGTGAGTTCCTTATAGATTTGGGATATTAACCCTTCATCTGATATGTTATTTGCAACTATCTTTTCCCATTCTGTCGGTTGCCTATTAGTTTTCTTGATTGTTTCCTTTGCAGTGCAGAAGATTTTTATCTTGATGAGGTCCCAATAGTTCATGTTTGCTCTTGTTTCTCTTGCCTTTGGAGATGTGTTGAGTAAGAAACGGCTGCTGTTGAGGTCAAGGAGGCTATTTCCTGCTTTCTCCTCTAGGGTTTTGATGGATTCCTGTCTCACAGTCAGGTCCTTCATCCATTGAGTTTATTTTTGTGTATGGTGTAGGAGAGTGGTCTAGTTTCATTATTCTGCATGCTGCTGTCCAGTTCTCCCAGCACCATCTGTTAAAGAGGCTGTCTTTTTTCCATTGGATACTCTTTCCTGCTTTGTCACAGATTTTGGCCATATATTTGTGGGTCCAATTTTGGGTTCTCTATTGTATTCCATTGGTCTGTGTGTCTGTTTTTGTGCCAATACCATACTGTCTTGATGATTATGGCTTTGTAGTAGAGGCTAGAGTCTAGGATTGTGAAGCCTCCTGCTTTGGTTTTCTTCTTCAATATTACTTTGACTATTTTGTTTTTCCATACAAATTTTAGGATTTTTTGGTCTAATTTTGAGAAGAATGCTGGTGCAATTTTGATTGGGATTACATTGAATGTGTAGATTGCTTTGGGTAATAATGACATGTTAATAACATTTATTCTTCCACTCCATGAGTATGGAATGTTTCTCCATTTCTTTCTGTCTTCTTCAATCCTTCATAAGTTTTATATAGTTTTCATCACACAGGTCTTTTACATCTTTGGTTAGGTTTATTCCTAGGTATTTTATGGTTTTTTTGTGCAATTGTGAATGGGATCAGTTTCTTGATTTCTCTTTCTGTTGTTTCATTATTGGTGTATAAAAAATGCAACCAACTTCTGTATGTTGATTTTGTACTCTGCAACTTTGCTGAATTCATGGATCAGTTCTAGTAGGCTTCTGGTGGAGTCAGTCGGATTTTCCATGTAGAGTATCAAGTCCACTGCGAAAAGTGAAAGTTTGATTTCATCTTTGCCAATTCTGGGGCCTTTTATTTGCTTTTGTTGTCTGATTGCTGACGCTAGGACTTCCAGCACTGTGTTAAACAACAGTGGAGAGAGTGGACATCCCTGTCGTGTTCCTGATCTCAGGGGGAAAGTTCTCAGATTTTCCCCATTGAGGATGATATTAGCTGTGGGCTTTTCATAAATGGCTTTTATAATGTTTAAGTACTTTCTTTCTATCCCGACTTTCTCAAGGTGTTTATTAAGAAATGATGCTGTATTTTATCAAATGCCTTTTCTGCATCTATCTACAGGAGCAAACTGTTTTTATCTTTTCTTTTGTTAATGTAACATATCACATTGGTTGATTTGGGAATATTGAACCAGCCCTGTATCGTAGAATGAGTTCGATGTTTTCCTTCCATTTTTATTTTTTGGAATAGCTTGAGAAGAATAGGTATGAACTCTGATTTAAATGTCTGGTGTAGAATTCCCCAGGGAAGCCATTTGGCCCAGGGATTTTATTTATTGGGAGATTTTTGATAACTGACTTAATTTCTCACTAGTTCAGATTTTCTATCTCTTCCCGTTTGAATTTTGGTGGTGTGTGTGTGTGTTTAGGAATTTGCCCATTTCCTCTAGGTTGTCCAGTTTTTTGTCATATAATTTTTCATAGTATTCCCTAGTAACTACTTGTATTTCTGAGGGATTGGTTGTAATTAATCCATTTTCATTTATGATTTTGTCTATTTGCATGCTCTCTATTCTCTTTCTGAGCAGCTGGCTAGAGGTTTATGAATTTTGTTTATTTTTTCAAAAACCAACTCTCGGTTTCATTTATCTGTTTCACTACTTTTCGGGATCCTATGTTGTTTATTTCTGCCCTGATCTTTATTATTTCTCTTCTTCTGCTGCTCTGCTTCTAGTTCCTTTAGGTGCACTGTTAGATTCTGTATTTGAGCTTTTTCTAGTCTCTTGAAATAGGCCTGAATTGCAATGCACTTTTCTCTTAGGATTGCCTTTGCCGCATCCCAAGGAGTTTGGATTGTTGTATTTTCATTTTCATTTGTTTTCATATATTTTTAAATTTCCTCTCTAATTGCCTGATTGGCCCAATCGTTCTTCAGTAGGGTGGTCTTTAACCTCCATGTTTTTGGAGGTTTTCCAGACTCTTTCCTGTGATTGATTTCAAGTCTCACAGCATTGTGATCTGAAAGTGTGCATGGTATGATCTCAATTCTTTTATGTTTATCAAGGGCTGCTTTATGACCCAGTATGTGGTCTATCTTGGGGAATGTATCATGCACACTCGGGAAAAGGTGAATTTCCTAACATCAGGATGCAGAGTTCTAAATATATCTATCAAATCCATCTGTTCCAATGTGTCATTCAGGTCCATTGTTTCCTTAGTGATTTTCTGTCTGGTTGACCTATCCATTGCTGTAGTGGAGTACTAAAATTCCGTGCAATTAGCACATTCTTGTCAATAAGATTGTTTCTGTTTGTGATTAATTGTTTTATGTATTTGGGTTCTCCCGAATTTGGCGCATGGATGTTTATAATTGTTAGTTCTTCCTGATGGAAAGACCCTGTAATTATTATATAATGTCCTCTTCATCCCTTGTTACTGCCTTTACTTTAAAGTCCAGTTTGTCCGATATAAGTATGGGTACTCCAGCTTTCTTTTGATTTCCAGTAGCTACATAGATATTTCTCCATCCCCTCACTTTCAATCTAAAGGGGTCCTCAGTTCTAACATGAGTCTCTTGTAGATAGCAAGTAGATGGATTTTGTTTTTTTTAGCCATTCTGATACCCTATGTCTTTTGATTGGAACATTTAATCCATTTACGTTCAGTGTTATTATTGAAAAGTATGGGTTTAGAGTCATTGTGTTCTCTGTATGGTTCATGCTTGTAGTGATGTCTCCGGTAACTTGTGTTTCTTGCAACGTTTCCCTTATAGAGTCCCCCTTCAGATTTCTTGTAGGACTGGTTTAGTGGTGATGAGTTCCTTAAAGTTTTGTTTGGGAAAACCTTTATCTCTCCTTCTATTCTGAATGACAGGCTCGCTGGATAAAGGATTTTTGGCTGCATAATTTTTCTGTTCATCATATTGAGGATTTCCTGCCATTCCTTTCTGGCCTGTCAAGTTTCAGTAAATAGGTCTGTAACTACTCTGATAGGTTTCCCTTTGTATATTAGGGCCCTTTTATCCCTAGCTGCTTTCAGAATTCTCTCTTTATCCTTATATTTTGCCAGTTTCACTATGATATATCATGCAGAAGATTGATTCAAGTTATGTTTGAGGTGAGTTCTCTGTGCCTCTTGGATTTCAATGACTGTTTTCTTCCCCAGATTGGGGAAGTTCTCAGATATAATTTGTTCAAGTATTCCTTCAGCTCCCTTCTCTCTCTTCTTCTTCTTCCGGAATTCCTATCATATGGATGTTGTTCCGTTGGATTGTATCACTCAGTTCTCAAATTCTCCTTTCATGTCCTGGATCAATTTATCTCTCTTTTTCTAGGCTTCCTCTTTTTCTATAATTGTACCTTCTAATTCATCTATTCTCCTTTTTGCCTCTTTAATCCGTGCAGTGGCCAACTCTGCACCTCAATGCACCTCACTTATAGCATTTTTTAATTCATCACAACTAGTTTTAAGGTCCATAGTCTTTGTAGCAAAAGTTTCCCTGATGTCTTCCGTGCCTTTTTCGAACCCAGCTATTAAATTTATGACTATTGTTCTATATTCTTGTTCAGTTATGTTGCTTATATCTGTTTTGAGCAATTCTGTACCTGTACCTTTTTCCTGGAATTTCTTTAGAGGAGAGTTTTTCCGTTTTGTCATTTTGGCTTTCTATCTCTTGGCAGTTTTAAAAGCTTGTTATGTGCTCTTCACCTGCGAGTACTGCTATATTAAAGGAGGCTCATTGACTGTCCAGGGTTTGTCCATTCAGTAAGTGTTCTTTTAATGATGTCTCTTGGTCTCTCTTGTTGAGACTTTGGTTATTTTATTTCCCTACTCCTAGTGATATTTGGGACTCTCCACCTTGTGTTCATTGGCTTGTTTCTTGAGGTAGACCTGGAGAGGAAAATAGACAGCCAAACAGGGAACAAAACCACACAAATACACAAACAAAACAAACAAACTGAAAGGAAAAAAAAGTTTTAAAAAAGTTAAAAAGTTAAAAAATAAAACAAAAGAGAAAAACGAAACAAAGCAAAAAAACAACGAAAGACAAAGGACACAATAACAGCATAAAACCAGAAATCCCATCTACAAATAAAGAGGAGTGTACTGATTGGTGAGCACAGAAATGAAAGGGGTGGGGAGAAAGAGAAGTTGAACATTGACCAGGCAGAGAGACTAAAAGGGTTAATTCAGTTAAAGAGGAAGGAGCATATGGCAAGAGAGGAGGAGAAAAGAAAAAAAAAAAAAAGAAAAAGAAAAAGAAAACAAGAAGCAAACGAAGATAATGTTGCCCAGAGAAACTATATAGTCTGATTGTTTCAGAGAGAGAGAGAAAAGAAGCTAACTATGGAGATAGAACATGCATCAAGTGAATGGATTATATACGCCTGTTTAAGAAAACCTGTAACTATAATATCTGGTCCAGAGGAGGGGAGAGATAAGGGCAAGATAAAGGAGAATATATCTGAACAGCAAGGGTAGATTTAGAGTCAATCATGGAAATGTGTCTGTGTTGATCTTGGGAGAGGGGCTGTTTCCATATCCAGGCTCCAGTAATCAAGCAGGTAGGTAGTGCAGATGGGCGTGTTTTGGTGTAGGCAGGTCTTGCCTCCACTGTGCATCCTTTGGGCCCGCCTTGGTGGTTGTGGGGAGAAAAATGGCGACCCCCCCAGTCCACTCTCAAACTAGGCATTGCAAAACACTCTTTTGGTCTGATCTCACTGTGCCTACGGCAGAGCCAAGGTGGGCCATGTTTTATATCCTGCACCCAGACTCGTTTCCAGATCTTACTTTGTTTGCATTAATAGTATCGCCCGGAATGTAATATTGCAAGATGGGGCACCTTCTACCAGGGGTCGAGTATGGGACCAGCTCCTCCTGAATCCAACTGTGACTGCAATCCCCTGGCACCTGGCCCAAAGAAGACTCCACAGCTAGAAACAAGATCTCTCTCCAAAAGCCCCTCAGCTAGAGATGGGATGATATGTTCCCTCTCTGTCGAGGGCCACGGCCTTTTCTCCCTTCCAGGGACCATTCTAAGATCCCCCAGCCCCTTTTTTTCTTCTTTATGTCTCTCTGCAGAGGGGGGCTCCCTACCCTCTGTACCTCCGTTTCCCAGCCTGTTTTTGTCTTACCCAGTTTGCAATCACACACCTATGAGGCTGTCATTTTAGTGGACTCCATCTCTTTTCCTCCCAGGCTCTTGCAGTTCAGAGTCTTTTGGCTTCAGCCCTTCTTTGTTTGAAAGATGCAGGAGGAAAGTACGGAGCTCCCTACTTCTCTGCCATCTTGGAAGGAATCCCAGGGAGCATTCTTGGACCTATTTAGTTTATATGGAGTTGGAGATTCATTTGAACAACGAAGAAAGATATACAACAGGGCCATGAATGCATAGGAGAGCCTAAAGATACAAATTTATGAGTTCTAAGTATTTAGTTGGTGTATATGTAGGTAAGATCACCAATGGTGAGAGAATACAGTAGGAAGTGAATCTAGAGATAAGTTTCATGGAATCTAAAAATTTTCTCAGAGACATATGAGCAGCCACAGATACAACTAAGTGGCTAAGGAGGCCAGGAAGGCTAAAAATAGGATTGTTTGGTGCCAAAGACTATTTCTAAAAGCAGCAAGTGGCCATAAGAATTTAATATATCAGAAAGATGTGTAATGATGAGAACTAAAACACACCTATTGGTGCAAACAACATATGGGACATGACAACTTATGGGACATGACAACTTATTTTAGAAGAGCACTTGGGACAGGGATGGACACAGAAAATGTAAATCACCCTTTTGAGAGAGAGTGGTAGAAGTTGTATAATAAGACCAGCACGCAATAGCATCCACGGAATTAACATATCTTCCAGAGAATGACAGATTAGGCAAAGATAAACATACTGAGGCAATTAAATATAAAAATTAACAAGATAGATTTAATATATGTAAACATTAATACAAAAATATCAAATATACATTTTTCCAAACCCAGAGAGAATAGCACACAAAGGAAATCTAAAAATCCAGTATTTTTTTCACTGACCTCATGCAATTTAAATAGAAATTAATAAAAAGTTATCTCTAATTTTCTATAAATCCAAAGAGTTTACGATAACAAAATAGCCACCATATTAGTAATTCTTAGGTAATAAGGAAATAAAAATAAGACTCCAACATGTATGCACCTAAGTGACAAATTCTATGTAAGGCCCAGAAAACTGTTCCCAAATTTAAACTACATTTATTAAGAAAATAATAAAGATAAAAATAAACATGAGTTTGTATGTACAAAAAGTTTTCCCAAATAGATACCCTAAAAGTATTTTTTGAAAAAATAGGATTATGACAATAGAACCATCCATGAACGGGCTTAGTTGAGTGTATACATGTTTGTGTATATCTTATGTCAATACTTTAAGTTGTTACATTAATAATTCTTTTCAAGGGCGTCTGGGTGGCTCAGTCGGTTGAGTCCAACTCTTGCTTTCAACTCAGGTCATGATATCGCAGTTCATGAGTTGGAGCCCCACACTGAACTCTGTGGTGGCAGCATGGAGCCTACCTGGGATTCTCTTTCTCCCTCTCTCTCTGTCCCTCCTGTGCTCTCTCTGTTTCTCAAAATAAATAAATTTTAAAAAGTTTTAAAAAAATCATTCTTTTCAATTGTTTCTTCTCTAGGTTGTTTTTGTCTTTGTCATACAAGTCTTTTATTAGTCCATTAATGCATTAGTATACCTATGGAGTTTTTTTAAAACCACTTTTATTGTTTCATTAAAAAAATATTAATCTTTAATTCATAAGAAATTTATTTTCTCATATGCTTTAACCGATTATATCTCTGTTAAATAATCTTTTCAACTTCTGGAATAGATGGTGTAATAGGAGGACCCTAAGCTCACCTTGTCCCATGGATACAACTAGATAATATTCATATCAGTATAAATAATCCAGAAAATGATCAAAACACTGGCGGACAATTTCCACAACTAAACATAGAGAAAGGCCACACTGAAGAAAGTAGGAAGGGTGGAGACAAGGGGTGCAGGTAAATAGACTTTAGGGGCTGTCCACAGGAGTGTGTGATGCTGCAGGTGTTGAGACATGAGAGAAATAGAGTCTCGCACCAGGAAACACACACAGGGAAGACAAATCGCCATCATATTTGGCTTTGAAAACAGGGGAGTTAAATATCACAAGTTCTTAAAACCAGCAGAACTTAAAAACTGGATCTGTAAAAATCAGTGGTAGGCTCTGGGAGAGCTGCAGAGTGATGGGAAACTAAGTTCCCACCTTTAAATAGATAACAAAACAAACAGCCCATGGAGATACAGCAAAGAAGTAGCAGTTTGAAGTTGCATGAGGCATATGGGAGGGAAATTTCTTTACTAATTGGATGGTGTGTCCTTGAAGGACAGATAGTTGAAGAACTCCTCCAGGTACAAAGGAGCTGGGAGGCACCATTTTTTGGCCCAGCTCCCCAGTCTAAACACAGTAGGCAGTACTCACACTTGCTATCTAACTTACAAACACCACCTTCCTGTCCCTACATTCTTCAGTAGACATGCACCCTTAAACCAGGCTTCAGCTGCAGGTCCCTTCTCACAGCAGAACACTGCAAAACTTTCTAAAATTATGCAACTGGGGCGTTTCTGTGGATCTTTCCACTCAAATATGCTGTTGCTGGAAACCCATCCGAAGTGGTGCCACAAGCCTCACAGTGGGCAAGCAGCCACTAAGGGACCAGACCACCCCAAAATGACTCCTGCTCCAGGGAGTAGGAAAGATAACTATGCACACCAGTCAGACTGCAGCCCTGGAGGTGAGCTGAGGGTAGACAATGGGTCTTATTGGAACACCAATGAGAGCTTCTCAGGGGATAAACAAAGAGAAGTCACACAGTTTGGTGGTACCACAGCACTGGAAAACACTTGGTCTGACCCAACACAAGTCCAAGGCAGAACTAGCTCACCAATAACACAAGGACAAATCCCTGCCCACAATAGGCAGAAAGTGCCTTTGCACATGGCTGGACAGAAGGCAAACATGGTATATCCACAACAGTGGAGCACAGATTAGAGACACTTCTGAAGTTCCAGGTCCTGTGAACTGAGGACACTGCATCGCAGGGCACTATAAGACATCTTCTTCATAAGTCACTACTTTCAAGATCAGAAGACATAGCTTATTTTCCTAACACTGAGAAAGATACAGAGAGTGAGACAAAATAAAGATACAGAAGAATATGTCCTAAATGAAAGATTAGGACAAAATCACAGGTAAAAGCTAAATGAAACAGACGTAAGTAGTAAGTATGATAAAAATTTAGTAAAGGATCTTGAATGTCTTCTCAACGAGATACAAAACAAAGAATAATCAGTCAGAGATGAAGAACTTCATAAGTAAATTTTGAGTAACTAAGAAGGAAGCAGAAGAATACCAGAGACCTGGAGACCAGAGTAATGGAAAGCAATCAACCCAAACAGGAAAGAGTGAAAAAAAAAAAAAAAAAACCAAAATAGACATAGGGAATTCACTGACACCATCAAGCATAATACTGTCTTTATTATACATATCCCAGAAGAAGAGAGAAGGGGAGAAATTTTATTTCAAGAAATAATAGCTGAAAACTTCCTTAATCTGAAGAAGGAAACAGAAATTCTGATGTAGGAGGCATAAAGAACCCTCAACAAAAACAACCCAAGGATGTCTACACTAGGACACATAGTAATTAAAATGGCCAAAGGCAGTGATAAAGAGAGCATTTTAAAAGGAGCAAGAGAAGAGAGAGCAGTTACATACAAGGAAAACTCATAGGGCTATCAGATCTAGCCCTGCATCAAGCTCTATGCTAACAATGGGGAGACTGATTGGGATTCTCTCTCTCTCTCTGTCTGCACTTCCCCTACTTGTGCTCTCTCTTTCTCAAAATAAATAAATTAATATTTTAAAAATGTAATAACATTTATATCATAGGAGTCCAGAAGATGAAGAGATAATAAAAGGGGCAGAGATATATTCAAAGAAATTACAGCTGAAAACTCCCTAATCTGGGGAGTAGAACACAGACAACAAAATCCAAACAGAACAGAGAACTCCTGTTAAATTCATCAAAAGCCAGTGATCACCAAGGCATATTATACTGAAAGTCAGAAAATACACAGACAAGGAAAAAGTCCTTAAAGAAACATGGTAGCAGAAGTCCTTAATCTACGAGGAAAGACAGATCAGGTTCACAGGAGATCTGTCCACAGGAGGGCAAGAGAGGAGTGGAAGGAAATATTCACTGTGTTGAATGGGAAAAATATGCAGGCAACAATTCTTTATCCAATAAGGCAGTCATTAAGAATATAAGGAGAGATAAAGAGTTGCCCAGACAAACAAACCTAAAGAAGTCTGTGACCACTAAATGCATACTACAAGAAATGTGAAGGTGGAACTTGGAATACAGAGAAAAAAAACCAACAAAGGCTAGCCAACAAAAAGAATGAAATCTTTCTGTTTGCAGTGACATTCATGGAGCTACAATGTATTATGCTAAACATAATAAGTCAATCAGAGAAAGACAAATACCATATGGTTTTGCTTATATGTGGCCTTTAAGAAACAAAACAGATGAACATATGTAAAAGGGGGGGAATAGAGGGAAACAAACCACAAAAGACTAAAGATAAAAAAACAAACTTCGGATAGATGGAGGAAGATGGGTGGAAGATTGGTTTGTTGTGTGATGGGTGTTAAGGGGGGAACACTTGTGATGGGCACTGAGTGTTTTATGTAAGTGATGAATCAGTGAATTCTACTCCTGAAAACAATATTGTACTTATGTCAACTAACTAATTTTAAATGAAAAAAAAAACATAAACAAAGGGATGAAAACTTTTAAGTATGCTGTATATCTCATTGTTTATAGTAGTATTGGAATGTAATCAATAGTCATTAGATACTTGCAGAATAAACAAATTGAGAACCTGTAAGATAAATCCAGTATTAAAAATAAGAGCAAAACTTCCATAGAATAGATACAGAAAATATGACCAATGACTGACACAATAAGTACTTGATAGGTGAATAAAGGAATTAAAAAAATATGATGGAGGATAGGTAGGGGCATGTGCAGCCTCTAAAATAGGACTATCATTTCTAGAACAGAAACACTATAGTGTTAGGCAGTCTAAAAGTAAGACCAGCATCTCTATGGACTAGTCATGGAATTAAAAAAAAAAGCAGTAAGAAGAAAATGCTCAAAAAACGTCTTGTTACTGACTCAGGTCCTATCTATAGGTACTGCCCTAGCAACATGAGCTAGAAAGTTCTGCAAGAAGCTGTGACAAAGAATTATAAAAAACTTATCAGACTCAACACCCACAAGATACATAATCCATTGAGAAATGGGCAAAAGATATAAGAGACACTTCTCCAAAGAGGACATCCAAATGGCTAACAGACACATGAAAAGATGCTCAACATCACTCATCATCAGGAAAATACAAATCAAAACTACAGCGAGATACTACCTCATACCTGTCAAAATGGCTGGAATTAACAACACACACACACACACACACACACACACACACACACACACACACACACACACGGTGTTGGTTAGGATGCAGAGAAAGGGGAAATTGTCCCTCTTAATCTCCTTCACCCATTCCCTACTCCCCCACTCCCTCTCCTTCTGCAACCACCACATAAAAGTGAAATCATGTGATATTTGTTTTGCTCTGTCTTACTTATTTCAGTTCATAGAATACCCTCTAGGTTTATCCTTGTTGTCACAATGGCAAGATTTTACTCTTTTTATAGCAAGTAATATTCTACAGCACACATGTGTATGATATGTATATCTGGTAAGGGGTACCTCTCTCTGTGGTAGACACCGATTTCTAAACTACAGGCGTTGAACTAATGAAGCTAGACCTCAAACTTAGTAGACAGTAATTGGACCTTGAGTATGATATCTCAACTGCTTCCTGCTCATCTGCATTCCTGAATCATGTCGTGGAGATTTTTCAATGTTTCATATATTAGTACTATGTTTACAAACTATTCTTTGGAGTGAGTATAATATTTTTAATACTACATCTTTGTAAAAGGACTAGCTGGACCCCATCTTTCTCTATGAATTTCCCTCAAAGTTTTACATGCAGTGAAGTACCACCTCAGCTTCAAATCAATCAGAGGTAGGGTATCAATCCCTATATAATTCTCTAACTGTCATCAGTCTTGAGGGGTCATCTGAAAGAAGACACAACTTGACTATCCATATTTCGCCCTTGACAGCTGCCTATAGTACTGTGAATAACCTTGGCGGAAAACCTCAGTATCACCATGGTTTCTCTATGGAAAATGGATATAATAGGTAAAGCTATTGCATTAGGAATGGTAAGATCCACAGGCAGCTGTCTATTCATGTCTCATGCCCATTTCTTAACTGGGTAATTTTTTTCTCTTGAGTTTGATAAGTGCTTAATACATTTTGGATACTAATCTTTTATCCAATATGTCATTTGCAAATATCTTCTCCTATTCCATTGGCTGTCTTTTAGTTTTCTTGATTGTTTCCTTCACTGTGCAGAATATTTTTATCTTGATGAAATCTCAAAAGTTCATGTTTTCTTTTTCCCCCAATTGCCTCATGTGTCTAGTATGAAGTTGCATCAACAAAGGTCAAAGAGTTTGTTGCCTCTATTCTCCACTAGGATTTTTATGGTTTCCTGTCTCACATTAAGGTCTTACATCCATTTTGAACTTATTTTTTGTGTATGGTGTAAGAAAGTGGTTGCTTCCTTCTTCTGTAAGTCACTGTTCAGTTTTTCCAACACCATTTGTTGAAGAGACTGTCTATATTCCATTGGATATTCTTCTTGCTTTGCTGGAGATTAGTTGACCAGAAGTGGGTACATTTCTGGGTTTTCTATTCTCTTCTGTTGATGTATGTGTCTGTTTTGGTGCCAGTACCATACTGTCTTTAAATTCTTTTTTGTTTATTCATTTTTGAGAGAGAGAGACAGAGACAGAGAGACAGAGAGAGTTGAGAGAGAGAATGACAAAAAGGGAGAGAGAGAAAGAGAGAGAGGGAGGGAGGGAGAGAGAGAGAGAGAGAGAGAAAGAGAACAAGCTGGGGATGGGCAGAGAGAGAGGGAAACACAGAATCTGAAACAGGCTCCAGGCTCTGAGCTATCAGCACAGAGCCCGATGCGGGCTTAAACTCGTGAACTATGAGATCATGACCTGAGCCAAAGTCGGATGCTTAACCAACTGAGTCCCCAGGCACCTCAAGTACCATACTATCTTGATGAGCATAGCTGTGCAATGCACCATGAAATCTGGAATTATGGTTCTTCTAATTTGTTTTTCTATTTCAGGATTGCTTTTGTGGTTCCATACAAATTTTAGGATTATTTGTTCTAGGCCTGAAAATAATTCTGGTGACATTTTGATAGGAATTGGATTAAATGTGTAGAATGCTATGAGTACAATAGACATTTTAACAGTTATTCTTTGAATCCATGAACACGGATTGTTTTTCTATTTCTTTGTGTCCTCTTTAATTATTTTCGTAAGTACTATATAGTTTTCAGAGTACAGATATTTTACCTCTTTACTTAGATTCATTTCTGGGTATCTTATTGTTTTTGGTGGAATTGCAAATGGGATCAATTCCTTGATTTCCTTTTCTCTTGCTTCATTGTTGTTGTGTAAATGCAACAGATTTTACACATTGATTTTCTATCCTGCAACTTTGCTAAATTCATGAACTAGTTCTAGCAAGTTTTTGGTGGTCTTTCAGGTTTTCTTATATAGAGTATCATGTTGTCTGCAAATAGTGAATTTTTGACTTCTTCCTGGCTGATTTGGATGCCTTTATTTCTTTCTGTTATATGATTGATTACTGAGGCTAGGACTTCTAGGACAATGTCAGCTAGTAATGGTGAGAGTGTACATCCTTGTCTTTTTTCTGACCTTCAGAGGAAAAGCTCTCAGTTTTTTCCCATTGAGGATACATTAACTATGAGTCTTTCATATATGGCCTTTATGATGTTAATGTACGTTCATATATTACTACTGTGTTGATAGTTTTAAGAATGGATATTGTTTTTTGACAAATGCTTTTTCTTCATTTATTGAGAGGATCATATGGTTCTTATCCTTTATTAACGTGGTGTATCATGTTGATTGATTTGTGAATATTGAACAAGCCTTCATTCTGCAGCTCAGGAATTATCATGGTGAATACTTCTTTTAATGTACTGTTGAATTCGATTTGCTAGGATCTTGTTGAGAATTTTTTCATCTAGCTTCATCAAGGATATTAGCCTGTAATTCTTCTTAGTGGGGTCTTTGTCTGCTTTTGGCATCAAGGAAATCTTGGCTTTGTAGATGAGTTTGGAAGTTTTCCCTCTAGTTCTATTTTTTGGAATAGTTTAAAAAGAATAAGTAGTTACTTGTGGTAGGTTCTCTTTCATGAGGAGGGATCCTGGGGAGACAATGAGCAATGCAATGACGTTCCCAAAGGCTGATAGCTGATGGAAACAGGGAGTTTCCCAAAAGCTAATGAAAACGTGGACGTCCCCAAAAGCTGATGGCTAATGGAGATGAACCAGGAACTGATGGCTAATGGCAAACTTTATTAGGAACGGTATCTTATTTTATACCCTACTTACAAGCATGGAGAGCATAGTGAATGTTTAGTCAGCAGTAAATGTTTTAACCAGAACAATAGGTGCGGATAAGGAAAGGACAGAACAGGAACAGCTTGTAGCAATGCGTGGGCATATCTCCAGCGTCGTGGTTCCTGGGGCACTTGGCTGGTGACCAGGAAGCCTCTATCTCTCTGGTGTTGCAGTCTCTGACGCACTTGGCTGGTGACCAGGAAGGCTCTGTCCTGCACACCCTCCTGGGACTTCATCAAGTCCCATGTTCCCAGCATTCTGAGAACAGAGGTCAGGCAGGGACAGTTCCTCTCATTCCCCAGCAGTACCTCTTCTTTAAATGTCTAGTAGGAGGCACCTGAGTGACTCAGTTTGTTAAGCATTCAACTTCTGCTCAGGTCATGATCTTGTGGTTCAGTGGTTCAAGCTCTGTATTGGGCTCTATATACTGACAATGCTGACACTAACAATGACACTGACTTGGAATTCTGTCTCTCTCTCAGTCCTCTCCCACTGTCACTCTCTCTCTCTCTCTCTCTCTCTCTCTCTCCAAAATAAATAAGTAAACTTAAAAAAAAAATACATTAGCTTAAATGTCTGGTAAAATTCCCCTGGGAAGTTATCGGGACCAGGACTTTCATTGGGAGATTTTTTATTGCTGATTCAATTTCTTTGCTGATTATGTGCATGTTCAAATTTTCAATTCCTTCCTGTTTCAGATTTAATAATATGTGAGTTTCTAGGGCTTCATCCATTTCTTTCAAATTTCCCCGTTTGTTGGTATATATTTTTTCATAGTATTCACTTATAATTGTTTGTTTTCAGTGTGTTCATTATGATCTCTCCTCTTTCATTTATGATTTTATCTATCTGGGTCCTTTCTCTATTCTTTTTGATAAGATTGGCTAGGGGTTATCAATTTTGTTAATGTTTTAAAATTTTATTTGAGAAGAAAAGAGAGAGAATGTGAGCTGGAGAGAGAGGCAGAGGGAGAAAGAGAGAATCTTAAATAGTATCTGGATGTGGGATTTGATCTCATGATACTTGAATCATGACCTGAGCTGAAACCAAGAATCAGATACTCAACTGACTAAACCACT
This sequence comes from Cryptoprocta ferox, assembly GCA_028646485.1. Classification (NCBI taxonomy): domain Eukaryota; kingdom Metazoa; phylum Chordata; class Mammalia; order Carnivora; family Eupleridae; genus Cryptoprocta; species Cryptoprocta ferox. The sequence goes on along the minus strand of JAQQST010000022.1, from coordinate 724,347 downwards.
CAGCACCACAATTTTAATATTTTCAATGGAAGAGCTCTAGTTTTATTGATCTGTTTTGCTGGTTTTTTTTTTAATTTTTTTGATTCAATATCTTTTGTTTCTGCTCTAATCTTTATTATTTCCCTTCTTCTGCTGTCTTTAGGCTCTATTTGCTCCTGCCTTTCCAGCTCCATTATGTGTAAGGTTAGTTTGTGTGTTTGGGACCTTTCTTGCTTCTTGAGATAGGCCTGATTTGCAATATACTTTCATCTTAGGACAGCGTTTGCTTCATCCCAAAGAGTTTGGACTGTTGTGTTTTCATTTTCATTGGCTTCCATGTATTTCTTTATGTCTTTGTTAATTTCCTGGTCAACCCATTTATTCTTTAGTAAAATCTTCTTTAACTTCCTTGTATTTAAAGGCTTTTCATTTTTTTCTTATGGTTGATTTCAAGTTTCATAGCATTGTGGTCTGAAAATATGCATGGTATGATCTCAATCTTTCTGTACTCGTTGAGAGCTTATTTGTGACCCAGAATGTGATCTATTCTGGAGAATGTTCCATGAACACTTGAAAAGAATGTGTATTCGGTTGCTTTAGGATGAAATGTGAATATTTCTGTTAAATCCATTTGGCCCAGTTTGTCATTCAAAGCCATTGTTTCCTGGTTTATTTTCTGCTAGATAATCTGTCGACTGCTGCAAGTGATGTGTTATAATTCCCTGTGATTATGATATTATTATCAATGTGTTTATGTTTGTTATTAATTACTTTATATATGTGGCTACTCCCAAATAGGGTACATAAATATTTACAATTATTAGATCTTCTTGAACGATAAACTCCTTAATTCTGATATAGTACCTTTCTTCATTTCTTGTTACAGTTTCGCTTTAAAATCTAATTTGTCTATGGGTGCCTTGGTGGCTCCTTCAACTAAGCATCCAGTTCTTGATTTTGGCTCAGGTCATGATCTCAGAGAGATCACCAAGTCCCATGTTAGGCTCTTTGCTGAGCATGGAAGCTGCTTCTGATTCTCTCTCTCTCTTTCTCTCCTTGCTTATCCCTCTCTCTCTCAAAATAAATAAATAAACTTAAATAATAAAATCTAGTTTGTCTAATATAAGTATGGCTACTTTTACTTTGGCTTTTTTTTTTTATATCCATTAACATAATGAATAGTTCTCCATCCCCTCACGTTCAATCTGTAGATGTCTTTAGGTATAAAATGAGTCTCTATGCTCACTTATGAGCATATAGATGGGTCTTGGTTGTTGTTTTTTTTAATCGTATGTCTTTTGATTGGAGTATTCAGTCCATTTACAGTCAGAGTGATATTTTAAAAGTTGGAATTTGGTTGTCTTTTGATTGGAGGTTTGAATTTGCTGCCACTGTGTTACTTGCAGACTTGGTGTTTCTGGTAATGTTTCTGGTCCCTTCTAATCTTTGTTGCTTTGGTCTTTTTTGTTTTGTTTTGTTTTGTTTTGTTTTGTTTTGTTTTGTTTTGTTATCCCACTCAGAGAGTCTCCCTTAAAATTTCTTGCGGGCTTTGTTTAATGGTCATGAACTCCTTTAGTTTTTATTGTTGTTGTTTGTTAGTTTTTGTTTTTGTTTGTTTTGTTTTGTTTCATTTTTGGTCGGGCAACTCTTTATATGTTCATCCATTCTGAATGACAGTCTTGCTGTATAAAGGATTTTTGGCTGCTTATTTTTCCCATTCAGTACATTGAATATTTCCTGCCACTTCTTTCTGGCCTGCCAAGTTTCTGTGGACAAATCTGTTGTAAACCTGATCTGTCTTGTCTCGTAAGCTAAGGACTTCTTTTGTTCCCTTGCTGCTTTCAGAATTCTTTCTTTGTCTATGTAATTTGTGAATTTCACTATGATATACTTTGGTGATGATCGACTTTTGTTGAAATTAATCCGAGTTTTCTGTGTTTCTTGAATTTTATTGTCTGTGTTCTTTCCTTAATTATGGAATTTTCAGCTACATTTTTTTGAATAAATTTTCTGCTCCTTTTTCCCTCTTTTCATTCCTGGGATTCTTATCATGTGAATGTTATTATCTTTTAATAAGTCTCTAAATTTCCTAAGTTTACCTCTGTGGTCCATTATCTTTCTTTCTCTCTCCTTTTCAGTTTCGTTATTTTCCATAATTTTATCTTCTATATCATTGATACACTGCTTCATCCATCCGCATTTTAATGTCATGCATTTGGGATTTCATCTTAGTTGTAACACTTTTAATTTTTACCTGACTAGACTCTTCCTCTTCTCCTTCTCCTTCTCCTCCTCCTCCTCCACCACCACCTCCTCCTCCTCCTCCTCCTCCTCCTCCTCCTTCTTCTCCTTCTTCTCCTTCTCCTTCTCCTCCTTCTCTTTCTCCTTCTCATTTTCCTTCTCTTCTTCTTCTTCTTTTCCAAAGTCCAGCAAAATATCCCGTAATTTTTGTTTTAAATTCTAGGTCAGAAATCTTACTTATATCTGCATTGACTAAATCTCTGGCCAACATTTCTTCTTGTTCTTCTTTTGTTGTGAACACACCTCTGTCTTCTCATTTCGGAGAGAAGGTTTAAAAAAAGAAGCAAAATAAAATGAATGAAAATTTAAAAATGGAATAAAATATTTAAAATACAATACATAAAAGAAGCTAGATCCTTGGTGTATTTGGTCTGCTTGTCACGAGAAACTTGACAGAAAAAAGGTAGAAAGAAAAAAGATAAAAATAAATTTAAAATAAATATACAATTTTAAAATAATAAAAAATAAAATAATACAATCAAAATTATTCTTTCTGTATATAAAAGGAAACAAAACAAAAACAAAAAGATAAAAACAAGCAAACTAACAAAAAACCTTCATGTTAGATCCTTATTCCCCTATAAGCTGATAATTTACAACACTCTATGATCATTACGCTTGGTATAGGGGATTGTCCTGGTCTTCTGGGGTTGGAGCCTGCTGCTCAGATTCTCAGATGCAATTGTTCTAGTGAAGAGGGGACTGCAGGGCTCAGAGTGGCAGGGCTTGGTTGTCTACTGGTGGCAGTTTAACTTAGGAGGTGGATAAAGCTGGTGGGTGAGGGGAGAAAATGGCTTAAGCCTGTTCTCCCATCTCCTGAGGTGGAAATGCAAGCCACCCATTTTTAGGAAGCCCTCACAGACATACAAACAGTGACCAGGCTTGTGTCCCTGCTGTCAGATCACTGCCTTCATCCTCTGTTCGATCTCTGCCAAAGGGCATAGCTCTCCTGTGTTTTACCTTAAGTGTGGCAGTGCTTCAACCCCACAGTTCAGAGACCCCTACAGTGCCAATCTGCCTTGATCTTCTGGGGGAGAATCTCCCTGCTTTGTGGCTGGTGCCAGTTTGTCACAGAAGACAGCCTTGAGATTGCACGTTAGTTCAGAGTTTATGATAAATTGTAACATGCAGCTGGGACCAGAGATTACTATCCTCAGCCAGCATCTCTGTTCCAATAATGTTCAGTGGGATAGATAATTGGTGACCACAGGGTGTTTTGTCCATAGGAAAACTGTATCATCTTTACCAAGACAGTCCAGCTGGGGAAGGAATCATTTCTCCCTGTGTGGTCTCAGGCTATCTGCTGCTCCGGCTTAGCTCTGTTCTCCCATGAGAGCACTACTCAGCTCCTTAGTCTTGAATCTGGCAATGTCGCTGGCCACCAAAACTTCAGAATCAGTGCTCTTTCTATAGAAAACTAGCAATATTATAACCCTAACTCTTTTTTTATGTCACAGGTTTTGGTGAATAATTTTCTTGTGCAGCGCCCTGTGCACGTTTTCACTCTTTTCTTTTTTCTCCCATGCTTTTTGTCCCTCTCCTTCTCTCTCACTACCCTCATGGAGGTCAAGGCTCCCTCCCCTGGAGAGCAGCTGGGGCTCTTTTCTCCCAGGAACTCTACACAGTTCCTACCTTCCACAGGCCATTGTTCTGGTTTGTAGACATGCAGCTTTGTTCTCTAACACCTTCATTCAATTTCTTGAGTGTTCAGAACGATTCAATATTTATCTAATTGTGTTCAAGGGAGGATCACCCTACTCCTGCTCCATCTTCCCTTGAGAAACATTCTGAAGACCTTATAAATATAATGTGGGGTTCTGACTTCCTTTCAATATAATCCAGTGCTATTAATCAAACTGGTCATGACTTTAAAATTATTGAACCTGGTGATGTGTATATGGAGTTTATTATGTTATAATTATGATAATTCCTCATAAATGACCACAATTTTTTATTTTTAAAAAATTTTCAACAGATTTTATTTTTAAGTAATCTCTACACCCAACATGTAGCTCATATTCCCCACCTCTACTGCACTTGCAACCAAATGAGTCAGCCAAGTGCTCCGTAATTTTTTAAAAAATTAAGATGAGTAAAAAAATCCAAAACAAATTCTGTTGCACTGCAGTTTATTTAAAAGTCAGAAACAGGCAAATCTTTAGATCAGCAAAACTGTAAAGGATTTAGTACCTAGAAAGGAACATCAAAGAATCTTCCAGAAAGATCCCTGTTTTCTGATACTGATCACATGTGCATATTACCTTTATAAGAGTATTTCAAACTGTATTTTTATGGATTTTTTGTTCTTTTATGTTTTGAAGAATTTAATGTCATGTTTCAAAAAGGTTTACTTTTTAAAAAATAATGGGTAAAAAAATTGCTAGAACTAGTACATGAATTCAGCAAATTTGCAGGATACAAAATTAATGTACAGAAATCTGTTATTTTTATGTACCAATGAAGAAGGTGTAGAAAAAGAAATCAAGAAATTGGTCCCATTTGCAATTCCACCAAAAACAATAAAATACCTAGGAATAATCCTAACCAAAGAGGTAAAAGAAAATTGAAAACTAGAGAAAACTAGAGAAAGACATAAATGGAAAAACAATCCATCCTCCTGGACTGGAAGAACAAATACTGTTAAAATGTTAATAGTATCCAAAGTAATCTACATATTTAATGAAATCCCTATCAAAATACCACCAGCATTTTTCCCAGAGCCAGAATAAACAATTCTGAAATTTGTATGGAATCACCAAAGACTCCGAAAAACCAAGACAATATTGAAAAACAAAAACAAATTGGAGGAACCACCTTATCACTGTGAAATCTATGTTAGGAACAAGAGAACCTGGTTTCTGAGTTTTGAGCATCCCAGCTCACGTGCAATCTTTCATCTATGCAAGGAATGTGTAAAAGGTTAAAAAGAATGGGTAAATGAGGAAGTAGTGGAAGTTAAGTGAGAAGGGTAAAGAATAGGAGTGTGAGATTTGGGGGACTCCCCCAAGGACTCTGGTTGTACAGCATTAAGAAGGGAGACTGTGGCAAAATTAAAAGCAGACAACTTACCTTGACTCTGGTTTTAAAATCCATGAACAGAATCTTTTAAGATTCAACCTGATCAAGCCTTCCCTGCAACTTTGAACACAGTTATTGTGATTTTTAATGTTATGTGTCAATTTGACTGGGCCACAGGATACCCAGAGATGTGATTTAATGTTATTTTGGAAGGTGTTTGATAAGGTGTTTCTGGATGAATTTAACATTTGAAACTGTACATTAAAAAAAAAAGGCACATTGTCCTTTTTAATATGATTAGGACTCATCCAATTTATTGATGACCTGAACTGAACAAAAATGCTGCGCATAAAAAGTTGTCTTAGCTTATCTAACAGCTGGGATATGAGTCTTCCCCTGCTTTGTACTCCAACTGAAACTTACAGATCAGCTTTCATGTTTCTCGAGAAAGTTACTATACCACTGGCTGTCTTGAGTCTCTAGTTTGTGGACCTGGACTACAGAGGACTTCTCAGACTCCATAAGCATATGTAGGACAGGTTGAGATATCGCTTCTAAGATGAATAATAATTTCATCTAGTCTCTTTCAACTAAAAAAGATTCATAAGGACTACTGAGTCTGAATTTTGGAATTAACATAAAACTCTGTGTGTTACTCTGATCCATTTGATGAGCGACCCAAGAAGTTCCTAGTTTTAGGGGAGCTAAGAACATGAGAAAATTCTGTGAATAGTTCCAGCCTGCTCTGAAAAGTGCTCTGCCATTTGGGGCACACCGTCTAGCAGATCCAATGGTGCTTAAAGTGTTAGTAGCATCTAGGAATACTGTTTGTGGAGTCTTTGGTAAGACTGTGCATGAACTCTAGCACAGTCCACTAGATTTTTTTAGCAAATCCCTGATATCCTTATTCTCCTTTTGAGCACCAGCTTTTGCCCTGCTACTGGATCTCAGCAAAGACTGAACCATATAGAAACTTGACCATGGACCACTGTGTAACCATGCAACCTCAGTTGCCCATTACAAACAGTTTTCTGACCCATGCAGTCATAAAGTTGGTCATGCATCCTCAAATGGAAATGTTATATAGGATTTCAGGTCCACAAAAGCTCTGAAAGCACAAGGAAATTGGAATTGGTGGCTAAAATGCCCATGGTCCCTGCTGCTGCTACAACCAGCCACTGCCCCACTGTTGCTATCTCCCAGGCTATACCTATGGCCTCAGGGTGTTTCTGTGTGATCAGTTGACAGAGGAAGACTGGCCTGGTTTCAGATGTTTCTGCATTAGACTCAGGCACCACCTGACACAGTGGTAATATTACAGCCCCTCTCTGGCATACCACTGAAGGACAGGGGTGAAGGAAAATTCTTCCAGTAGGCAAAATGTTGAAAAGTGCTGGGTGAGGGTTATCATCGGTATCCTTAAGCAGCCAGACGGTACCAATGAAAACACATATGCAAAGGTGCCAAAAAGACTGGTGCCTTCTAGGTGGAGAAAAATGTCAGAAGCAAGGTCTCTCGTAGATGGTAGGAGGCCTTTAGACTTTCAAGGAAAAAACCAGATAGAGTTAGGGTAAAGAGAGGTATGGTGGAGAAAGAACTTTTCTTCTGAGGATGTGCTCAGCTAAATAATTTCCTTAGGAAGTATATGTCTGAAGGAAGTGGCATCTGAGTCTAGCAGAACTTTTGTCAGCTCCTGTTATAGAACCATTATGCAGAGGGTTTGAGATAGTATCAACTTCTAACAAAAGAAAAGTTTAGAGAGGCTAAAGTACATCAGATAACAGTATATGTATGTACAACACACATCATATACTGCTATCTACCTTATAAACATTAAATGCCTTCATCCCTGGTAATAATTCTTTATTCACTTATTTTTCCATGTGTGGAACTGAGGCAGAAAATAGCTAAGACAAGTTAGCAAATTGCAAAGACTTAGTATACAAATCCACAGTCTAGTTCTAGGATCTGTACTCTCTCTCAAAACCAGTATGACAGGTAATTGGAGGTAACAAACAAAGGTAGGATTAGAACATGAGTAAGATTTAACACATAGGGGAAAGCTACAACTGCTCTATGGCTTCTTTTGCCTGTATTTCTTTTTTAGCAGCAAAGACATAAAGGATAGAAAGCAAACTTCATATTTATGAGATCAGTTGCATTTAACCCTCTTTCTGTCATAACCTTGAATTTGGGGTAAATTCTGTATTTCTGGGATGGAGGAGAATGCTTAGGTTTACCATGTGAACCTACAGAGGTATAGGTAGGCCATTATTTCCCATAGAAAGAAAACAGGGCATGGCCCATTTTCAAAACAAGGACATGCCACATCTGCATTAATAACTCTTTATTAAGAATTCCAGTTTTAACAATAGAAAGCAGCAACAGAAACAGTTTTCAAAATGATGTAAGGCTTAGGTGCCTGGCTGGGCACAAGTTTTGCCACAACTAGAAGGGATCTGGAAATAGACTGCAGATGGGGAAGTCAGCAGATGGAGTATCGTACATACGGGACCTCAACATCCTCGCCACTCTCATCGTTGCAGCAGAGCTCAAGTACCAGTGCCCGCACATGGTGGCCCAATTTTCGCTTTGACACACGGCTCACAATTTCGGTCATCCTGGGAAAAGAGAGGTCAGGGAGTTAAAAAGCAAGACAAAAACATACTGGGTAAAGAGAACAGGGAAAACAGTGAACATAAGTAGTGAGCCTTCCCAACCCACATCAGGCCTTCCTCAGCCTGCCAATTGGCCAACTCACGGCTGATCCAACCGTTCCCTGAGCTTTGTAGCTGGCATGAAAAAGGAGTATAGCATGGATACGCCTTGGGACAGCATGGTAATCTCTAATTTGTGCTGTGTCTGGAAAGGGTGAGAAGGAGAAAAAACATCACAGAAGAGTTAAGAATCACCTGCATAACCACCATCCCTAGGTGGACTAAGTGTAGAAAAGGCTTACCTTAAAGTAATCAAGGAACTGTTTAAGAGTCATCTCTTTACCATTAGGTTGTAGACCCTGTACCTCAAAGCGATCCCACAATGTCCATACTTGGTTATAGTACTGTAGGACAAAGCACAGGGGAATAGAAGGGAGAGTACCCAGATGATCTTGGCCCCATGAGTCAACTTAACTTTTTAAGACAGATCAATCACAACTTTCTTTTCTCCCAACCCTCCTATGGTCCCATATCATTGTGAGCAAGCAACAGACATTCCTATGTTGACTGATGAGGCTACAGAACACAGAGATTCTGCCATCTCTTTCACTCTCCTCCCACTTCCATTACTTTTCCATTTAATATCACCTAACTGGCCTTCTCATTACTTTTCAACTGTGCCAGGCACATTTCTACTCTACTCTGTGTACACAAAAAGTATAGATAGGCAAATACATAAAGTCTCACTGGTATGAGGCAGTTCTACATAGACACACACACTCTCTCTCTCTCTCTTTCTCTCTCTCTCTCTCTCTCTGTATCCACCACAGACACAGCCTCATTCACTGATGGTCACAAATTTCCATACAAACATGCCCCCACCTGGTGATGGGGTGGGGCAAGAGGCTCAGAAAAGCTGAAGAACGGCAGGGCCAAGTTGATAAAGCTGTTTTTGTAAGACTCAAGCTGCTGGTGTCCCTGAACCACCTTGTATAGCTCCAGACACACAAGGCCAACTATAGCTGCTGTGGTTGTGGCAATGGCAGGGATGATCTTCCCTGCAATCAGCTTGCTCTGTGAGACAGAAGATGTAGTCACTAGAGAAGTTCAGGATCTACATAGCGTACAGATATGGCAGACTCAACCTTGAGAAAGGATGACAGGACTACACTAATCACTACCTTGTGTCGATCTGCAGGGGGAATGTTATAGTTCTCTGCTCGGAGATTAGATGCAGCCACAATGAAATCCATATGAAAGTTGCTGTCATCATCCTTTAGTTATTGGGAAGACAAGAATAGGAGAGAGACAGTTAGAGGAAAAAAGGTTTCTTGGCTAAGGATTGAAGTATATTCCACCTCAATTACCTTGCAGACCAGTCAAAGAATTTGGCAGGCCTGTAATTCCCATTAAAGCCTATGATGGCTTAGCCCATCCTCCTACCCTGGTGAAGGCCCAAACCCTCCTAGCACCTTCTCAAAGTTGATGGGGTACATCTTGAACCCAGCAAGGTTCTTTGGGCTGGGAAGCATGGCTTTGAGCTCCTGTAGGCGGCTATCATCTGTAGGAAGGGAGGGACACATTAGTCCTTGAGATCCTAGGACAGGGTCTCAGGTGAAAGCAGGAGACTGGAATGGCATAGAGGTGTTCAGGCAGATAAAGGATTTGAATAATACAGACATTATGGTAAGAGTTGGGGGCAGTGGGGAAGGTAGAGCAGAAAATACCCGAAAAAGAAAGAGACAGAGGTAGGAACACAAAGAGAGATATAATAAATGATCTGAAGATCAAAGATAAAGACATTAAGAAAAGATGTGGGGCGCCTGGGTGTTTCAGTTATTTAAGTGTCTGACTCTTGATTTCAGCTCAGGTTATGATCTCATGGTTCACTGAAACAAGCCCTTTCTTGGGCTCCCAGCATGGAGCTTGAACGTTCTCTCATTCCGCATCTCTCAAAACAAATGAACTTAAAAACAAAAACAAAAACAGGTACAGACAGCAGCACTATTACTGTTTGGTCAGGACAAAATTTCAGATTTGAAAGGTGAGAAAGTTCTCTACATGTTCTACAACAATACGAGTATATTTAACATTACTGAACAGAACCGTGAAAAATAGCTAACGTTGTAAATCTTCAATGTTTTTTTACCATAATTAAAACAACTGTGGATTAAGACACAACAATACGAGATCTTAAAGAGTAACACGGAAATGGAGAGGTGTACAGAAAAGTAGAACAGGACAGAAATAAATGCAAAGATAATACAAAAAGGGGCATTTGGGAGAAACAGGAATAGAAAAGAAAAATAAATAGAATAAAAATGAAATCTGAAGACAGAGATGAAAGAGAATGGCAGAGATAAGAATAAAGGATGACACAGATGAAATTCATGCAGAGCTGACAGCTAAAGAAATACACAGAGAAATATATAGAGAACATGAAAGAGAAGATATCTAAAAAGATCAACAAGAGGTATGTAGGAGACATATATAAAGAGGAAGAAACAGAAAGATATAAACACAAAAGACACAATATAGAGTGGGGCTTACAGAGGATGAGACAATGAAAAGGGAGAGATAGGAGGAGATGGATGAAAAGTTGAGAGCTGGACAATGGCTACAGATGGTGAGATGACAAGGGAAATCCCGAAAAGAGATGAAGACATGGAGGCCAATATTAGGGTTAAAACACATACAGATGAAGTTGAGGATATGGATAGGGACATGAGAAAGGAGATGAACAGGAAAGACATCAAGACAGAGACACTCCTGGTGAATAGTGTCTTTCTCCACCAGATAAACACAACAAGGAATGAAGAAAAGGACATTGAAAAAGGCAGACACAGACATAAAAAAGAGATGCATAATTAATCTCCCTGAGAGCCAAAATAGGGAAAAGAAACATGGGGAAAAGATACTCAAGGAATTTCATGGAATACAGGAAAGAATTTACCTCAAATAACCATCAGTATACTGGAGGAAGCCAGGACCAAAGGACAGTATAGGTAAAACCTCAGGCTTGGAAACTCAGAGCAGAAAAACTAGCACTACAGTGGAAACTTGGAGGCACAGGAGGTAAAGTGGGATAGTGGCTCTAGGCCAACTGGCTAACCACCCTCACCAACAGAGGCACTAGTATTCTGAAGCTCCTGGTCAGACACATGGATCTTGACATCAGACTTGGGGGTGAATTCAGGTACGTTCACAGACTGTAGGAGTATGGCCACAGCAGATCGATCCTGAGACCCAGTCAGCCCGTAAGTCTGGGCAAAGAGGTTGGCAGCAGCCATCACATAATCCAGATGCAGGGGCTAGGAGGCAAGATATGGACTGGTAAGCACATCAATCCTCGCTTTAGCACCTCACCCTTCTTCCCAACCACCTACTTTCCAACAAATGCCAGGACACCCGAGTAGGAAACTTACATTGCTGACATCAAAGATGAGTGGGTGTGGACAGCGTTTGGGCCCAGACCAGAAGAGAGCTCCAGAGCTTGTAAGCTAAGAGGATAGAAAACGATTTGGGGGAAGAAGGGCCTGAGAAGAGACAATCCTGACTTTTTATTTAAAATCAGAAGTCCCCTTTGTGATAAACACAGAACTATTCATCAATGTACTGTAAAATACCAGTTACTGTACCAACTTAATTAACTTTAATAAATATAATTTAATCCTCAAAAAACTCTCAAGACGTAGGTAATCATTATCCCTTCATAAATGAGAATACTAAGTTGCAGAGAAAAGCTGGAACTTGAATCATTTGTACTCTTAACTCAAGTTTTTCTCCTATGTCTACAGTACTGAATTGCGAATTGGGTATGACTCATCCTATACTGCAGAAAAGAGAAAGAGAAACCAAATACCTTCCGTAAGAAAAAATGGATGTAGAGAAAAACACACACTTGAATGCAAAAAAGCACTGCTTCAATCATTTTATGATATCTCCAGGTCTTGGGTGTGCCTGCCACAGCAAGCATTAGCTATGTCAAGAGCCCTCAGCAAGTTCCATATTTCCAGAAAATGCATTCTGCCAAATGAACCCAGCAAGTATGTAATACCTGTTCGGGTGGAAAGTTGTGCAAGAGCTGCCGAATGTTGTTGGAGTACTGAGTGTGCCAGTGGTGGTAAGCCCAGGTTACACAGTCAGCCCAGGTCTGTGGCCGTTGCAGCACCAGGCTACGCTGCACAGCCTCCAGCATCTCCAATGGTTGGGTGCCTGCCAGCTTCAGTGTCCGTTCCACAAACTTGGAGTCTCTAAGAGGAATCAGAGAGGAAATATGCAGGAATGGGCCTAGGAATGGGCTTAACTCCATGGAAAACTGAATATATCTCCAACAGAGTCAGGCCCAAACCTTGATTAATTTATTCACGAATTGTAGCTAGTACTGAACTATAGAGTGGTTACAGTATGTGTTGGCTGGCATGGAGGGGACCGGTAAGGGAGCATTTTGACAGAAGAATTACTCACGTGAGATACTGGTTGACATTTTCTGCTGGCTGCTTGAAAAGACCTTCAAACTCATCCCGAGCCCACTGTGGACAGAGCAAATCAATTAGAAGGGGATGAAAACAAAATAAGTTTCTGTAAGGATTAGAAAGACCATCAGTGAGTGAAGCAATCAGGAACAACATGGCTGCTACAAGAGAACAGGAAGGAAACCCCTCAAAAGTGGCTTCCGCAACACCCCAAGCCCTATCATCTTAACTTAAAAACCACTAACCTTGATCTGGGCAGTAGTTACACAACTATGTAAAAGTATGTGGAAAATTTATTCTTAAGATATACGTACTCTAGATGTGGTATGCCAAAAATGAAACATGAATGATTCATACAGATCATGAGGACTGGGCACAAAATAAGATAGAAGTTATGTCCTCTGAGAATTACAAGGTCAATATAACAACTGGTGACCTGATCTGTAGCCTAGAGATACATATTCAAATGCAAGCTCTGCCATACTTTTGGTCTGCTGGCACAAAAGGTAGCCTTTATCTCTGTATCCTCATTATGAAAACATACTCTGTAATAGTAGTAATATCTCATGGATTGAAATAAGCACATATGTACTTATTTAAAACTTACAACAGTGCCAAGTCCTTATTAAGTGGTAAATACCTTACAAAGCCTTGAGATAGATACTTCTCTCATCCTATTTTAAAGGGAAACAATCTAAAGCATGAAGAGGTTAAATCCAAGAGTCACATACTAAATTTATTTCAAGACCAGTATACTGTATGCTCCTTCTGCATGCAGGGTACAGCAGCAGAACTATTATATAGGAGAGCTTTTATGCAGGTAAAGGTATATACTTATATACATATACACATACATTTGTATACATCCACATACACACATATGGGATGGAGACATATACCATTGTGAATCTATCAGTTTAAACACATCCATTCTGTATCTGCTGGGTTAGGGGGAACAGACTAAACTGCTTTCTTTTCCTCATTTTCTTCCTACCCCCATACACCTCAACAGGGCATTTAAGGACTGCATTAAGAATCTTCATAATACAGTGGTTGTTATTGAGTTTATAGAAGACTGGAATTAGGGTTAGGTTCCGAGTATTTGTTAAAATGCCTACGTTTACTTTGTCCATTTAGATATGTCCACTGTGGTGTATGTACATTATACAAACAGAATTATCCTGACACGTTGTTAAACATATTTTATACAACAATTAGGAAAACCTAACTATGGACTAAAATTAGAAGTTATTAAATTACTAGCAGAGATAACAGAAATGAATTTTGTTGGAGTGGATGGGTGGCTCAGTCAGTTGACTGACTCCTGATTTTGGCTCAGGTCATGATCTTACGATTCCTGAGTTTGAGCCCCACATCAGGCTCTGCATTGACAGCCTGCTTGGGATTCTCTCTGTCTCCCTCTCTGTCCCTCCGTGATGTGCATGTATATGTGTTCTTTCTCTCTCTCAAAGTATTTTTTAAAAATTTAATTTTGTTTAGCAAGAAAATAACATCCTGCTTACACAGAATCAGATCTTCACTTTTCTGATTTAAATTATAAAAAATACTTTACTATTATACAAAATATCCATCTCTATGCTTCCAAAGTAAGCTATGCTTACTCTATGCTTCTAAGTAAAGCTTAGACTGCAGGGTGAAAGTAAGGAAAATATGTGAGGAAAAGGCACTTCACGCTGAAGCATACATCAGTTGAATAATAAGTTTGGTGACTGAGATGCTGCCTAGATGCCTATCTCTTTCACCTCTCCCTCCCTCCAAAGGTGATCACCTGCAATGTGTGTTCAATGGCATTGGGGAAGTTCTTCAGTGTGCAGATGGGGATGGACTTCTCAGGAGGGTCCTGGCTGGAGCTGTAGGACTCTGTCAGGTAGGGAATAACCACCTGCACATTACCCTTCGTACCCAAAGTGCCTGACTCTAGCAGTGGTTTACGATAGTACACACAGCGGCGGTCCATGTACATGCCTATGGGAAGATGATAGGGGATGGTAACATTAGAATAGGACAGGAAACAGATATTCCCCACAATAACACAGAATACCCTGCCCTTGTCCTCACCCTCCTCCAAACTCACGGGTATCCACATTGTCCAAGGCATTGGCAACACCATCAAGATTTTGGAAGAAGCTGTCATCATAGATATGCTCTGTGTCAGGGCCAACACGATTCTGATGGCTCATTACCCGGATGTGCGGATTTATTTGGCGCACAGCTGCAGCAGCTGTGTCGGATTTCAATTTCTGGGTAGGGATGGAGAAGGAGTGTCATTCATGTATTTACCCAATAAACCTTTACAAAGTGGTTTTGAGGACTGATTTATTTTCTGATGGGCAAGGTCCAGGCTCTCAGTTCAACAGATTTCCTGATTTAACAGCAATCTATGACAAATGCCACATGGCTGAGGGTGTGACAAATGGGGCTGGCATGATGAGTGGAAAAGGAATAGTAAAGAAAAGAGAAGACAATGGATCAGGTATCTCTAACATCTATTACTTTTTTTGGTTAAAAGCATCCAGAAGTGGCATATACTTACCCAGATAAAACCAAGGTCCTTGTACAGTACAAAGAGTACCCTCTACAAGTGCAAATTAAGTCACATTTGTTTTGCTCAAAACCTCTACTGGCTCTCACTTTCATGTAGGGTATGAGTTGGCCCATATTACTTCTACAACCTTATATCCTACCACAGTCCCCTCTATATGATTTCTCTGTTCCTTGAACACAATGAGCAATATTCTAACACCAGGGTTTTGCTCAGGATATTACCTTTACCTGATACAATCTTTCTTGAGTTATCTTCTCATTCTTCTCTATCATCCAAGTCTTATGAAATGCCATCCTTCCACTGAGGACTTCCTTTACCACAGTGCAAACCACTTTCCATGTGACTTCCCTCTCATTCTTGTTTTTCACTATTGCCTTTGTACAGTACTTTCTACCTTCTAACATTAGCCATATACTTTCCTATTGTATTTACTGTTTACTGCAACCATCTTCAAATAGAAGGGTCTTAAGAAGAGCTTTTGTTATGTGGGGCTACAGCTACCAATATTGCTTATGTTAAAATTTTAAACTGGCAAAATTTTTAATTATTAGTTAATTTAAAAATGGAACAATTGCATTCATATTGGTATAATGAAAAAAGTTTTCCTATACAAAAATTCAGCTGCATAAGTGAAACTGAAAAATGTTTTAAGTTATACAATCTCTTATACGGCAGATGCATTCTCATATTTACTACATTCAATCTGTTATATATTTGAATAATACAAGGAACATTCAATTTCACTAAACTATAACTTAAAAGCATTTTCAGATGATTACTGATATTTAAAAAAATCAAAACTTGACAAGTCAGCGATAATATTTTAAAGTGTACTTGCAAAGTGAAATCTTGAATCTGTACCAAAATCTACTGGTTTTGCCTTAAAAAAAAAAACCTTATTTATTTTTTGAGAAGGTGGGGAAGAGAAAACATCTAAGTGGGGGAGGGGCAGAGAAAGAATCCCTAGCAGGCTCCATGCCATCAATGCAGAGCTTGACATGGGGTCAATACCATTAACCATGAAATCATGACCTGAACTAAGATCAAGAGTCAGATACTTAACCAACTGAGCCACCCAGTACCCCAACCCCCGGTTTTGCATTTTAAATGGATCTCTAGCGGCTGGGAGCCGCATTGGCCTTGCTGGATGACACAGTCACAGTGAGGAAATGGCCTTGCACAGCTCCTGCCATGAGAGGCAAAACTGGTATCTCCTTCTGCTACTACTGCTCATGTGAAATTAAGCCTGTTGTCATTAATTAGGCATTACAGCGTTCCAAATCAGACCAATATTCCCTATACAGTTACCCCATGAGAAAAAACATTTTCTTGTCTCTGTATAAGAGATTTTAGATCAAAACACTATAAACATTTGACAAAAGAGTCTTCTAATGAGCCTTGCAGACCCAAAACATAGACTTGAAAGGATTAAAAACATAAGAACTGCATGTAAGTCTGACCCAGAGAAAAGAAGCCTAAACTGGAGATAAAAAAATAGAAGACAAGGTCAGAACATAGTCCCTTCCCAAGGTCCACATTCTACAAATATCCTCCCTTACACTGACTTCAGTTATAAGGATGGATAAGAATGTGGGAACCCAGGCACAAGGCCAAACACATAGGGCCTCCATTGTGCCTGCATCAAAGACAGGGCTTTCTCAAACAACTTGTTAACAAACATCTTTCTCTTGTCGTTAATGAGCCAATCAAAATAACTCTTAGCCTATCTATATACAACTTAACCTATATTTTAACCTTAGCATTACTGACTTAAATAATACATATGTTATCCTGTTTTCTACTAAAAACATCCTGTTATATTCTTGGTTATATTCTAAGACAGGGCATAGTAGTCAGATAAAAAATGAAACTCACTGTAAGTACGTGATTTGGTTGTAACTTGTTAATTAAAAACAAAGTAATAATTATTGGCAAAAAACCAACACGTACAAAATAAAATAGGTTTGTTACTTTCTTAATCTAGGGTACTGACGCCAAGAATGAATGGGATGGTTCTAGAAAAAAAAGTTCCGTAAAACTTGTTTCTGTACATTTTTGATGATTAAAGCATCTTATCACAAAGAATTAGTCACTGTAAAAAATTTCTATTTTCTGATGTCACGTTATTGCTTGATCAATAAAAAAAAAGACACCAAGCAGACAGAGCAGAGATGGCTGCCTGGTGATCAGAAAGAAACTGTGGCTCTCTCATCACTCTCTCGCTGACACCATCCATCCTTCAGGGAACACTGGACCTGCTGGAGCTGGACTCCGGCATCTAGCTACTGCATAATTGTTACCATCATACATTGGTCACTTGGAAAAACTTATGTTACTGAGTTAGGGAATTTCCATTTTCACCTGACAAAATAAGAGTGAAAAGGCAATGTCTTAGTAGTCTTGAAACAATGATTATCCTAGAGACTTGATGAAAAGTGTTGTAGACATCCAGTGTTCTCTCTAGACAAGAGCAGGAAGCTTTATTATGCTATGCATTAAAAATATCTAAGACAGGGCATAGTAGTCAGATAAAAAATGAAACTGTGAAGAGGCAAAAATAACACAAGACTTTCCACATAGATCTTTCTATATAACCCAACTTCCACAGTCCTACATTAGCAGTTACCAAAAATCGAGGAAAAAAAGAGTTGGGGGAGGTATAAAATGGCAAATGAAATGAAAAGACATGGAAGTATTCAAATATCTGCTGAAAGACTGAATGGTAGCGAAAAAGAAATGAGGAAAAAAAGGCTAGAGGCAAAAAGACCTAAGTTATTTAGACTGATGACATGAAACACAAGAGAAAACTTAGAGAAATAGTTCTCCCACTTGCCCTGTTCACCCACTCACCGTGACATCCCAGGGCCGGAACAAAAACTGTCGGTTCAGATTGGACTTCTCAATGGTATCCATGTCTGTAACAGTGACTGCCCCATCAGTGCAGCCTAGACCAATCATGGCAAAGTTCTTGAGCAGTTCACAGCCAATGGCCCCTGTGCCCACCTAAGAAGGTGCCAAAAGAAGAGAAAGACTGGTTAGGGTTAATGAGGGAAGCAAAGACATGTGTTGGTCCTCACTCCCCCTGAAGTTACAGAGAGAGTAAGAAAATGTAGTGTTACACACTCAAATCCTAGAGTCATAAATATCCATGGTCATCTATGAAAAGGGGCATCAGAGAAAAGAATAAAGGCACATATCAGGTTTTCCCTTGGTATGAAAATAAGGCTGAAACATAGGAGATGAAGGTTAAAAACCTCTTTGTGAGGCAAGAGACTCCAGAAAAGATAGGCCAGAGGCAAGTACAGATGACAGTAGCTGGAACCCAAGCTTCTCTTACCAAGAAGTACTTCTGTTTGCCCAGCTTCTCTTGCAGGTCTGAGCCAAATACAGCCACCTGCCCATCATAACGGTTCTGGCACTGAGTCATATGAAGGAAGGAGAATCAGAAAAGAGCAACCTTGCAGAGACTCATAAGAGTATCTTCCCCCAGGGGACCCCTCATATACCGGGAGGCACTTGTCCTCTGTGAGAGACTGTCTGTCCTCAGGGAGACATTCAAGAGCATCAAAATAGAGCCACTGCATAATAGGCATAAACTTCCCAGAGCAGGCCTGGAGATAGGGGAAGAAATGGGAGATCATCAGTGCTTAATCGGAATCTGACAAAGATGGACAGCCAGTGATGGAATCAGGAAGGCACCTGGCCCATCCTCAACTCTGTCCTTTTTCACCCACACTGACCTTCATTACTTCCTGGGCAGCCAACCCTCCAATAAAGGCATTTATGGGTGCTAGATCCCCAGCAGCCACATATGCCAGCTTTCGAATGAGGTCTTCATCTAGGTTGTCCTGCTTCACTGCTGACAGGGCTCGAGCATTCACAGCCTGTGCTAAGATCACCAGTTCTGTTGCATCCTCCTAGAAGGGCAAAAGGAATCAAGAAAGTACCAGTTAGGCAAACTGTGGGGAAAGTGACAGGGAAAGAGTATATGGAGAGCAGGTGGGGCTTTGGGTCAAGGATGCTGGGTGACTTGCCCACTTATCTACCTCATTGTGGGGCCGAGGGGACCGGCCATGCAGAGCACAGAACTGGTGCAGGGCCTGAAACCCAATGTGCAGCTGACCAGGGCGAGAATACTTGGCAAAATCCGTTATCACGAAGTCTGGCTCTGCCAGTGAGGCTAGCAAGGATTTCTGTGGAGAGTGGGACATAGGACCCAGTGAAATGAAAATCCTAGAAATGTGGAACTGTAACCCAACCCCCACATATACTCACAAAGCTGATCTTCTTTGGTACTTTGACCTGACTAACAATGCCTCCCCGGATATACTCAGAGAAGTTGGAGGTGTCACAGATACTAAAGGTATAGGGACCTAGGGGATGAAAAGAATGGAGTACATATCAGTCTAAGCACCAATCCTCCTATTCCAAATCAGAAAATCAACAGCACTATCAAAAGAATAAAAAAGCCATCTCGACCCCGCTCCACAGTAAAAGAAACTATTCAAAATACAACAAAGTGAGGGGAAAAACAACAAAATACATCACATAGCTTTAAAAAAATGTAAATGGAAGTTCTGGAAAACAATGAGGTGGGAGAGAGTAAGAAAGTAGTATTTTGTAAAATAATTATGGTTAAATCTAAAATCTGATTTAACCATAAACCCACAAATAACATTAAATTCAAAAAACCCAAGCAAAAGAAACATGGAAAAACTACATTCAGGTACACTGTCATAATCATATTGCTTATCAGTGATAGAGAAAACAGTGATGGAGAAAATAAGCACATTACACAGAGAGAAACAGAAAAAAAAGAATGGATGTATACTTCTTGTGGAAAATAATAGAAGAAAATAATACAGCAACATTTTTTAAGCAATTAAAAGAAAAAACTGTCAATATACCAATCTATGGTTCACCAAAACGTCTTTTCAAAAACATAAAAAAAAAATATAAATCATTAAAAAGCTAAAAAAATTATCACAAACATACCCCATAATTACAACAAATAGTAAGGGGCATCCCTCTGGTAAAAGAAAACTGTACTAGATATATATCTGGACCCAGAGAAAATTGAAAGTGGTGGCATATGGGCAAAAACAAATACCTTATTCTTTTAGTCTCTTTAAAATGATAATTGTTCTGTGTCACCATCTCTCTCTGACTCTCCCCTGCTTGCACTGTCTCTTTCTGTCTCTCAAAAATAAATAAAAAACATAAATTTTTTTTTTCTTTTAAAGGGGCACCTGGGTGGCTCAGTCAGTTGAGCGTCTGACTTTGGCTCAAGTCATGATCTCACGGTTCATGGGTTCGACCCCATGTGGGGCTCTGTGCTGACAGCTCAGACCTGAAGCCTGTCTCCAGATTCTGTGTCTCCCTCTCTCTCTCTCTCTCTCTGACCCTCCCCTGCTCGGGCTGTATCTGTCTCTCAAAAATAAATAAAAAACATAAAAAAAATTGTAAATGATAATTGTTAAACTCAAGCCAACATATTGAGTTTATGACAATTATAAAATATAAACAGTGAAACAGAAATTGGAAATATATTCTGGCTACAAAAAAGAAACCCAGGGCCCCTGCATGACTGAGTCAACTGAGTGTCTGGCTTCAGCTCAGGTCATGATCTCGCGGTTCATGGGTTCGAGCCCTGCGTCAGGCTCTGTGCAGACAGCTAGCTCAGAGCTTGGAGCTCGTCTTTGGATTCTATATCTCCCTCTCTCTCTGACCTTTCCCTGCTCACGCAGTTTCTCTCTCTCAAAAATAAATAAAACATTAAAAAAAAGAAAAAAAAAAAGGCAGCCATGGACACATCTCTCAAGTCTTAGCTCAGGTTTCCAAAAGCATATCCTCTTAGCTTTTGGTATAATTCATATTACAGGTATGTGTTGCTTTCTGGTTCAACAATTTCTTGTCCCCAGCTTTTACATACCCAGGACTTTGATTTCTATGGGGCACGTGCCATTTAGTTCATTCATGCCCTGGACCTCTGTGAAGGAGACAAAGTCACCGCTCTCAAATCCATGCCGGGCCTCATCCAGGCAGGTGACGACACCAGGGCTGTCCTGGTTGGAAGAGAAGTAAAAGTCAGAGGCAGGCTCAGGGTACCAGGAGCAGGCAGGGAAACTACTGCTGCCCCTGCTTGCCAGACCCCTGGGGCCAATCTCCTTACCTTGGTCACCATAGATACCATAGCACTGAGAGGCTGCTCCCCATTGGAATCTGTAAGGATCATTTCCTCTCCAAAGTCACAGAACAACTGCCTGCAGATGGAGACAACAGGGCTAGAGCCTGAGACCTATGCACACAGGTACACTACATGTCCTTCATGATGCAGTGAATACTTGCTAAGTAAACATAGCCCATCACTGCTGGGAATCAGATGGAACTCATGCCTAATGGAAAAACCTAAACATGCCGTATCAAAAATCTAGGCTTTAGTTGGCTGGGAGTAGCAGAAGTTCAGCGGGACAAAAGGGTCTTGCCTGGGCCTGGCAGATACTGGGGAGAAAGGGAGGCATGTACTCACCCAAAGAGGCCCCGTGTATCTGCCACGACCAGCTTGATTCCATGGCTATGACAGAACTCACCCACCTGCAGCTGGTCCTCCAAAGGAGTGTTGGTAAGAACCACCACCTATAAAAAGAAGGAGGTTTATGCAGAAGGCTTGGTACTGGGGTGCAGTAGAGTTAAGAAAATAAAAGAGAAAGGTAGAAAGGTAGATTGGGGTGGATAAAGATTCAGACAGTCCAGGATCGGTGGGGTATCAGGAGTCAAACTGCTGGCTCACTCCTCTTCTAGACACATTTATAAAGTTATCTATGTGTATCATGCTCAGTAAAAACAAGACTCACTGGGGGCGCCTGGGTGGTTTAGTCAGTTGAGCATCCGACTTTGGCTCAGGTCATGATCTCAGTCTGTGAGTTCGAGCCCTGAGTCAGGCTCTGTGCTGACAGCTCAGAGCCTGGAGCCTGCTTCAGATTCTGTGTCTCCCTCTCTGCCCCTGCCCCGCTCACTGTCTGTCTCTCTCAAAATAAAATAGACATAAAAAAAATTTTTTTTAAATAAATTAGAAAAACGAGATTCACTGAAGAGAAAAAGAATCCTCAGCCTCAGACAAGAAAGGTATCAAGAGGTACCTTGAGGGAGGTATCAAGAGAGTAAGAGTCTGAAGACCAGCAAACTCTTTTATTTGACAAATAGCTAATCCTGCCTTCCTACATTGCTTGGGAAGACAAAAGATGAATCATAATAGTGTTCCCACAGTGGGGTTTATATCGCACATTTCACCGTCACTTGCTTCAATAGATGAATGAATAACAAAAACACATGTTCTGATCTGTGGGGATCTGGGTCTGATGATCTAATTACTACCTCAGGTATTCCAGTACCTCTCTCCTCTGGGAAACCGTACAGAAGTGTATCAGCAGCCATCACCCCTCTTTCCACTCTAGTTATTTAACTAACATTTTGGAACTGCTATTGTCCCAACTGCTATTGTGTTTAACCCTCACTGAAAGTCTGAAGTCAGTATTGCTGTTATTCCTGTTCCAGAGACTGAAAAATACAAACAAATGAAGCTAAGTTACTTGTTCAATATATGACAACTATATGAGGTAAGCATATACCAAGGCAGTCTGGCTTCAGAGTTTAGTGTTCACAAACACTAGCTCACAATATCTGACCTGCTGAAAAGGTGAGTTCCTCTGAGGACAGATCCAGGACATGATTCCAAACTGTGTCCCTTAAGCCTCTCCACACATAATCTAAACACTGAAATAACCTATTAAGTAAATACTGAAGAAATAAAGCAGAAACAGAATCTGAGAAAATTATGCAAGAGGCAGTATGCTGCAAGGTACCTGGAAACCACTAAGGAAGTCCTCAACAAGGGCACCAGTATAGGTGGTGACAGGCACATAGCTGTTGAGCTCAGCAAGGCGGGGCTGTGATACCTCAGCTCGGTTTTTACCAATGTCCTCCTCCCGCAGGTAGAACTAAAAGAGAATACAGTAAGAGATGTAAATGCAAAGGCTAGGGAGTTGATACATGGGCAAAAGCAGTAAAAGAGTAAGAAAGAGGTACCTGGGAGGAGAGGTCAGCCCACTGAGCAGTGCCTTGGTCATGCAGGGTGACAGCTTTGACCCCACCAAGGATGATATTCTTGGCAATTTCC
This sequence comes from Cryptoprocta ferox, assembly GCA_028646485.1. NCBI lineage: Eukaryota > Metazoa > Chordata > Mammalia > Carnivora > Eupleridae > Cryptoprocta > Cryptoprocta ferox. The sequence goes on along the minus strand of JAQQST010000022.1, from coordinate 701,175 downwards.
ACACCTAGGCCCCGGAGGCCTGACACTAGTACACTGGATGTCTGGAGATGTTTCATTGCCTCATGACCCAGCACATACCTGCCAGGTTAAGGGAGATTCTGGGTGAGGACTTGACCCACTCAACCCTATCCTCTCTGTGCCCCATCTCACTGAACATTCCCATAATTAGCCCCACTTACAGCTGTCGGGAATAAAGACACTCATCTATGTCAGTTTCATCGCCTTTTTTCGGCATTCCCTAAGAATGGAGGAGTAAAAACAGTTTCAGGGAGTTAGCAGGAATGAAACTTGAACAGGTTAACAGTCATTTTCTCAGCAACCATCCTGGACTCAACTTATTACTCTATAAGAGGAAGATACTCACGTTGCTCGATCCTGAAGACACGTTGAACATTACAGAATAGGAACGGGAGCAGTCAGTACTTTGTTCTGGATCAGGCCCAGGAACACAGCGTTTCTTGGATAGTGGCGAGCTGGACATCTGAAGGAAAAGGTTAGAGGTAAGCCAGATATAGATGATTTCTCTTAGTGCAATTCTGGAGGACAAAAGGATTTATATAGTATTAGCACTTTCTAAAGAAAAGAATAATAAAGAATACATGCTAGGTATCAGGTCTGCTGTGAAGAAATACAAGGACATTGCTCCGCTTGGACAGCTCAGGGTGAAATAAATGAGAAGACTCTGGTAGAACCTGAAGTTCTCTGGTTTCTCTGACTAGCAATCTTGTGCCCATAGAGACTGAGGAAATGCTGTGAAAGAGATCTCGTCTGATGTAAGCCCGATGACGGAGGGAATGTCTGATAATAGGGGTCCTATGATGTTGAAAGCAGGTGTGGGCTTCTGAGGAAAGAGCTGAAGAGCTGTAAGGGCAGAGTATAAGGCACAATAGTAAGAGATAGTGAGAAAATACACAACACCGTGCTGGTTTTTGAATGCCCAGGCAGGACCGGGGTGAGGCGGGAAGATAAATGGTTAGGACCAAAATCTAAATATTGTGTATAAGCATAGATGCTGGTGTAAGAGAAGGTGGCAGTGGGGTAATGCTTTGAAAATAGCTTTGCCAAACACTTTCTGTCTGGTGTTCTCAGCAGGCTCTGAGGAAGATAGTTGGGGTGTTATGTAAAAAGAATGCTGCGACCATTTAAAAAAAAACTGGAGTGGGTGCCTGGGTGGCTCAGTCTGTTAATCATCCGACATGGTCAGGATCTCCCGGTCATGATATAATAGTCCGTGAGTTGCAGCCCCGTGTCAGAACATAGAGCCTGTTTCGGATTCTGTGTCTCCCTTGCTCTCTGCTCTTCCCCCCAGCTCCCACTTTGTCTCTCTCTGAAAAATAAACATTAAAAAATTAAAAAAAAAAAAAAGCGATTCGTCAAAAGTCAAAAACCCAAAGTCAGATTTTCTAAAGAGAAATGTTGACCGAGCGCCAGAATTTGTCCACCTCCGCGCCATCTACCCAGGTCAAGCCTGTTCAAAGTTTCCCGAAAAACCTGCCCGGTAGGAGCCGGCTTTGAAACGCCGTTTGTTACCAATGCCGGTTCCACGAGTCGCTCTGCCGCCAACTCCGCATGCAGCCAAAACCAAGCCCAGCCGCCGCCCTCCGTTTACTCCTCCTCCCCCAGCCAACTGGCCAGCGGAGAGTTGCAGGGCCTCCGCGTTCCCTCTCCTGGAGATCTCTTTCACGTTAAGGTCTCCGTTACCTTAACCGCCGAAACAAAATGGCGGTCGCTGAGCGAGAGGCTCTAACCGGTCGTTTGGTCCTCTTCCCGTCGTCCCCGCTACTGAATCACGTATGACGTCAGCATCCCTTGTGTGATTCATTACGTACGCTGCCTGCAGGAGGTCACAACTCCATCTGGTGGCTGCATCCGGTAAAATGGATGTAGATTGGTATATAAATAATTCCATCACAGAAAACACTGCAACAATAGCTAAGTCGATATAAAACTCAAAACTTTTAGTCACGAATTATGGATGGCACTAGGTAATAGGGAATTCAGTTTTGAAAAACACTTGAAAACTGGGCAGGTGAATCCTAACAGGTAATGAACTTTCCCAGAACGGCCGAAGGTTTTTTAAAAGTGTGAAATAAGTTTAAAAATTCAAATCTGCTGCCAGCACTGATATATTTACACTCCGCCTCTTGAACTCCATGCTAGTGTCTCATTTTCCCCTTCTCTACAACATGATAACATCACCCATCTCTTTAGGTCAATACCAGTTACTAGATTAGAAATGTTATATGAAAATAAGATAAAATGAAAAATACGGTATTCGTAGAAAGTTTACAACATTGTCTTATAAACAGTAAACACTAAATGTTGCTTTTAAATACGTATTAATGTAAAATTCATATATTTTTTATATTAAATAAAATTATTTATGGTGAGGCTATTCCCTGGCATCTCAAAATTTCCACTTTGGGCTATTATATCAATATAAAGCCTTGAAACTCCCTTCCTAAGGGATACTGGAAACCAGAGTGATAATGTTATCAATGCTCATTAAATAAAAGTGATAGATACTAGGTCACCAAAGGTCACCGCCATGTGACAAAACTCAAGGCATTGTGATAAGCACCCAATGCATTTCTGTTGAATAATAATAAATACATATTCACTGATTGCTACCAGATCTTTTACATATAACCTTGAATAGCCCCAGGAAAATATTTGCTACATTTAACCCTAAAAACTATCTGGTCCCAGACTTTTTCCTTTGGAAATTTTGATTACTAAGTCAATTTCTTTATCTGTTATAGGTCGATTCAAAATTTCAATTTAAAAAAAATTAGTTTCAGCTGCTTGTGTTTTTCTCATAATTTAGCTATTTTATCTAGGTAAAGCAATTTCTCAACATGTAAGTATACAGTAGTACATTCTTTTAATCTTTCTTCTATAAAATTCCTAGCAACCTCCTTATTCATTCTGGTTTCAGTAATTGAGTCTGCTCTGTTAATTTCTTTTGCAATCTAGCTAAATCTTGTCAGTTTTGTTAATCTTTTTAAAAAGCCAATTTTGGTTGTTGATTTTCTCTAACTTTTTTTTAAATATTCTCTAATTTATTTCCATCCTAGTCTTTTTATTTTTCCTCATTCATTTTACCTTGTGTTTACAATTTTTTCCTGGTTTCTTGAGATAAAAAATTAGGCAATGGATTTAAGATCTTTCTGCCTTGCATAGGCAATTATACCTATAAACTTCTTTGTGAGTACTGCTTTTGCTGCATCTCATGTTGTTTTTGTATTGTGTTTTCATTTTCATTTACTCAAGGTATTTTCTAATTTCCGTTGTGAATTCTCTTTTGATCCACTTAATATTTAGTAATGTGTTGTTTAGAGGCGCTTGGGTGGGTCAGTCAGTTGAGCGTCCGACTTTGGCTCAGGTCATGATCTCACTGCTGTGGGGTTAGGCCCTGTGCTGACATCTAGCTCAGAGCCTGAAGCCTGTCTTTGGATTCTGTGTCTCCCTCTCTCTCTGACCCTCCCCTGCTCACGCTGTCTCTCTCTCTCTCTCTCTCAAAAATAAATAAAACATTAAAAAAATTTTTTAAAAGAATGTGTTGTTTAATTACCACAAATTTCTAAATATCCAAAATTTCCTTCCATTATCGATTTCCAATTCCATTCTCTTGTGGTCAGAGAACATACCTGGTATGATTTCAATCCATCTTAAATTACTGAAACTTGTTTATGGCCTAACATAGGTCTCTCTGGGAAAATATTGCATGTGTACTTGAGAAGAATGGGTACTGTATTGTTGGTGGTAGTGTTACATTCATACCTGTTAGGTCCAATGGGTTATAGTGTTGTTTATGTCTTCTAATTCCTTGGTGATCTTTTGTCTCGTGTCCTTTATTGGATATATTGTTGAACTCTCTCTTTCTCTATCAATTTTTTTCAGTTTTAGAGTCAGATACTTGAAACTCTGTTGTTAGGTAAATGTTTATAATTTTTATATATTGTGACAAATAAACACTTTTATCAATCTCTAAGTCCTTTTTTGTCTATAGTAAAATATTTTACTTAGCGTCCATTTAGTCTGTTAGTGGTAGAGCCGCCACTGTAATCTCAGTTACTACTTGCATGGAACTCTTTAGAACATCTTTTTACTTTATTAATAAGCGACTCTGCCATTGTAGACCACATGTAGTTGGATCGTCCATTCTGCCAATCTGTGTCTTTTATTTAAATTCTTTTTCTTTTGAACAGAAACACTATTTATTTCTTTGTAGTTACCATCTGTCGTCATACAAAGTTATTACAATATTATTAACTACATTCCCTATTATATAGTTTCCATCACTGTGACTAATTTATTTTATAATGTTTCTACCTCTCAATCCTCTGTTCACTGGCTTTGTTCATCCCTCAGCTTCCTCATCAATTTGTTTTCTGTATTTAGGACTCTGTTATTTTTGTTAGTTTGTTTTCTTTTTAAATTTCATATATAAGTGAAATCATCTGACATTTTTCTTTCTCTGTCTGACTCATTTCCCTTAGCATAATGCTTTCTAGGTCTATCCTATTTTCTGCCGCTACACAATTTGCTGCTGCACAGTTTTTATTACCACAAATAGTACATGAAGTTTCCTTTATCTCCATTGTTTTGCCAACATTTGTTGTTTCTTGCGTCGTTGATTTTAGCCATTCTGACAAATGTGAGATGATATCGCATTGTAGTTTTGATTTTCATTTTCTTGATGATGAGTGATGTTGAGCACCTTTTCATGTATCTGTTGCCATCTGAATATCTTTTTTGGAAATATGACTATTCAGGTCCTTTCCTCATTTTTTTAACTGGAGGATTTGTGTTTTTGGTGTTGACTTTTAGGAGTTATTAATGTATTTTGGATATTAACCACTATCAGGTATATAATTTCCAAATATCTTCTCCCATTCAGTAAGTTTCCTTTTTGTTTGTTGAAGGTTTCCTTTCCCGTACAAAAGTTTTAGTTTGGTGTAATCCCAATAGTTTATTTTTGCTTGTTTCCTTTGCCTGAGGAGACATATCCATAATTGCATGGTTAAGGCCTCTATCTAACAGATTACTTCCTATATTTTCTTCTCTGAGTTTTATGGTGTCAGCTCTCACATTTAGGTCTTTATCCATTTTGAGTTTAGTGTAAGAAAGTGGTCCAGTTTCATTGTTTTTCAAGTAGCTGTCCAACATTCGTTGGAGAAACTTTCTCCCATTACATATTCTTTCCTCCTTTCTTGTTGATTAATTGTTCATAAAAAGATAGGTTTACTTTTGGTATTTCTAAGCTGTTCCATTTCTCTATGTATGTATTTTTGTGCCAGTCCTGTACTGGTGTGATCTGAGATTGTGGTATCTCTATCTTTATTCTTCTTTCTCAAGATTGCTTTGGCTGTTCAGGGTCTTTTGTGATTCCATAAAAATTTTAGGATTATTTGTTCTAGTTCTGTAAAAAATGCTATTGGTTTGATATAGATTATATTGAATCTGCAGATTGCCATGGGTAGTATGGACATTTTAATAATATTACTTCTTCTTACCCATGAGCATGGAATATCTTTCCATTTGTTTGTGTTGTTTCCAATATCCTTCATTATGTTTTATAGTTTTAGAGTACAGGTATTTCATCTCCTTGATTAAGTTTATTCCTAGGTATTTTATTCCTTTAACTGCAATTTTTTCTTTTTTATTTATTTTGAGAGAGAGAGAGAGAGAGAGAGGGAGAGAGAGAGAGAAACACAAGCAGGTATAGGGCAGAGAGAGAGGGAGAGGGAGAATCCCAAGCAGTCTTCATGCTGTCAGGGCAAAGACTGTCAGGGCAATCTAACAACTGTGACATTATGACCTGAGTCAGAATCAAAAAACAGATGTTTAATTGACTGAGCCACTCAAGCACCCCTTTTTAATGGAATTATAAATAGGATTATTTTGGGGTGCCCAGGTGACTCAGTCAGTTAAGCATCCAACTCCATCCAGTTCAGGTCATGATCTCACCATTCCCAAGTTTGAGCCTCATGTTAAGCTCTGTGCTGACAACTCAGAAACTGGAACCTGTTTCAGATTCTGTGTCTCCCTCTCTTTCTCTGTCCCTCCCCCACTTGTGCGCTCTCTCTCTCTCTCTCTCTCTCTCTCTCATAAATAAATAAACATTAAAAAATTTTAAATAGGATTATTTTTAAATTTACATTTCTTCTACTTTGTTGTTAGTATATAGACATGAAACTAATTTCTGTACGTTAATTTTGTGTCTTGCAATTTTACTGAATTCACTTATTAGTTCTAACAGTGTTTTGGTGGAGTTTTCACTGTATAGCATCATATCATCTTCAAATAGTGGAATTTTTTCTTTTCATCAATTTGGATGCCTTTTATTCCTTTTTCTTATTTATTGTGGCTAGGAGTTCCAGTATTATGTTGAAGAAAAACAGCAAGAGTGGACAATCCCTGTCTTTTAATTTGATATCTTCTAGTGAACAATTTTAAATATCCTAGCTTTCTTTTGTTTGCTTTAGGTATTTTTTTAAAAATATGTATGTTAGAGGCATTTTATTAGGAGTTGCTTTGAAGATTAAAATTGACACCTTAAATTAGTTTAATGCCAGCCTCATTTAAATGGTATGTTAAAGAGTTTACTTCTCTGTGCTGATGCATAGGGGCACTTGTACCCCAATGTTCGTAGCGGCACTTTCAACAATAGCCAAATCATAAGAGCCTAAATGTCCATCAACGGATGAATGGATTAGGAAGATGTGGTTCATCTATACAATGGAATACTACATGGCAATGAGAAAGAATGAAATCTGGCCATTCGTAGCAAAGTGGATGGACCTCGAGGGTGTCATGCTCAGCGAAATAAGTCAGGCGGAGAAGGACAGATACCATATGTTCGCACTCATAAGTCTAACAGGAGAAACCCAACAGAGGACCATGGGGAGGGGAAGGAGGAAAAAGAGTTAGGGAGAGGGAGTGAGACAAAACACGAGAGACTCTTGAATCCTGAAAACAAACTGAGGGGGGAAGGGGAAGGGGAAAAGGTAAAGGGGGGTGATGGTCTTGG
>JAQQST010000022.1:672878-693639 GCA_028646485.1 Cryptoprocta ferox | reverse complement strand
TTCTTTATTGATTTTTTGTCTGGTTAATCTATCCCTTGCTGTAAGTGGAGTGTTAACGTCCCCTGCAATTAACACATTCTTATCAATAAGATTGTTTCTGTTTGTGATTAATTGTTTCATGTACTTGGGTGCTCCAAAATTCGGTGCATAGATGTTTATAATTGTTAGCTCTTCCTGATGGAGAGACCCTGTAATTATTATAACGTCCTTCTTCATCTTTTGTTACTGCCTTTACTTTAAAGTCCAGTTTGTCTGATATAAGCATGGCTCCTCCGGCTTTCTTTTGACTACTGGTCGCATGATAGATATTTCTCCATCCGCTTACTTTCAATCTGAAGGTGTCTTCAGGTCTAAAATGAGTCTCTTGTAGACAGCAAATGGATGGGTTTTGTTTTTTTATACATTCTGCTACCCTGTGTCGTTTGATTGGGGCATTCAGTCCATTTATGTTCAGTGTTATTATTGAAAAGTGTAGGTTTGGGTTCATTGTGTTTTCTGTGGAGTTCATGTTTATAGTGGTGTCTCTGGTACCTTGTATTCCTTGCAACATTTTCCTCATAGAGTCCCTCTTAGGATTTCTTGTATGGCTGGTTTGGTAATGATGTGTTCCCTCAATTTTGTTTATTTGCGAATATCTTTATCTCTCCTTCTATTTAGAATGAGAGGCTCGCTGGATAAAGGATTCTTGGCTGCATATTTTTCCTGTTCATCACATTGAAGATTTCCTGCCATTCCTTTCTGGCCTGCCAAGTTATTACATAGGTCTGTAACCACTCAGATAGGTTTCCCTTTTTATGTTAGGGCCTTTTTATCCCTAGCTGGTTTAATAATTCTCTGTCTTTATAGTTCGCCAGTTTCACTATGATATGTCATCCTGAAGGTCGATTCAAGTTACATCTTAAGGGGGTTCTTTGCGCCTCTTGGATTTCAATGTCAATTTCTTTCCCCATATTCGGGAAGTTTTCAGCTATAATTTGATCAAGCACCCCTTCAGGACCTTTTTCTTTCTTCATCTTCAGAAATTCCTATGATATGGATATTGTTCCATTTAATTGTATCACTCAGGTCTCGAATTCTCTTTTTGTGCTCCTGTATCAATTTCTCTCTCTTTTTCTCAGCTTCCTCTTTTGCTATAACTGTGTCTTCTAATTCACTTATTCTCCTCTCTGCCACTTCAATCCGTGTGTGGCTGCCTCCATTTTATTATGCACCTCATTATAGCTTTTCTTAACTCGACACAGCTATTTTGAAGGTCCCTACTCTGTGTATCAGTAGCCTCTTTGAGGTTTTTTCAAGTCCAGTGATTAATTTTATGACAATTGTTCTAAATTCTTATTCATTTATGTTGCTTAAATCTGTTTTGAGCAGTTCTGTGGCTGTGACTTCTTCCTGGAGTTGCTTTAGAGGAGAGTTCTTTCATTTCATCACCTTGGCCAGCTTTCTGTCTCTTGTCAGTTTTAAAAGCTCGTTATGCCTTGTGCACCTGTTAGTATTGCTCTATTGAAGGAGGCTCATTGACTGTCCAGGGCCTGTCGTTTCAGAAAGTGTTCTTTTAATTGTGTCTCTCGGTTTCTCTTGTTGTGCCTTTGATAATTTTACTTCCCTGGTCAGTGATATTTGGGACTCTCCACATTGTGCATTTTGACTTGTTTCTTGAAGTAGCCCTGAAAAGGAATACAGACTAACATACCGGGAACAAAAGCATGCAGACGCTCAGCCAAATCAAACAAACAAGCAAACCAAAAGGGGAAAGGAAGGAAAGGAAAGGAAAGGAAAGGGAAGGGGAGGGGAGGGGAGGGGAGGGGAGGGAGAAGAGAAGAAGAAAAAGAAGAAAAAGAAAACAAAAACAAAAACAAAAATAAGGGGGGGACATAGGCAGCAAAAGACTGTGGACAGTCTAAAAGTGTATAACCAGCCAAGAGGAGAGATAAGAATAAGATAAGGGAAATATATCTGGATGGCAGGAGAAAAGGAGAAGCAAAGAAAAAAGTGAAAAGAAAAGAAAAAAAAGGCAACTTTCCTGTGTGGATGGGCGTGGTTTGGCGTAGGTGGGTGTGTCTCGGGGGCTGCTCTCCGAGGCCCTGGTTTGGTGGTCGCAGAGAGAAGAATGGCGGCCCTTCAAGCTCTGCTGGAACCAAGCGCTGCAAGCTGTTCTTCTGAGTCCAATCTCCCTGTGCCGCGGGTAAGCCAAACTGTATTCTCCAAGCTCCACCTCACTTCCAAAACCTGGTCCATGCAGTTCAACACTACCACTGGCAATGAGATGCCGCCTTCCCGCTGGTGGCCGGCCTCCCGGCCAGGCCCGCCTCCACCACCGCCACCCTCTGAGCGGCTTGTGCTGTAGGAGGGCCACCGGCCGCCGCCGTTCCTGGTGCCGCTCCCGGTGCGGCTTGGAATGGATGCAGCTGCCGCTGCGTCCAAGGAAGAATTCGCCAACCAGATGGGACTGATTTCTTTCCCCGCGCCCAGTGGTTATATATATATGGGGAGAGAGGCGAGCTTTTCCTCCCTTAGAGATGGTTCTATGAGTGTTTTCAGTCTCTCTTTCTCTTCCCCTTGTGTCTCTGGGGCACAGCGCACTCTCCCTGCGTTGGGCTGGGGCTCCTTTCCCCCTGCACCTCCGTGGCCCGCCCATCCTCCAATTTCCAGTTCACAGTCACTCACTCAGGCATCTTTGAGGTTGTCTTCTTTCTGGCGTCTGTTTCTTCTTTTCCCCCACTTGCAAATCAGCGTATTCTTCCTTCAGTCCTTCTCAGTTCAATCGATGCGGGTGAGCACAGACTACAGAGCTCCCCACTTCTCTGCTATCTTGCCGCTCTCCTCAAGAGATCCTATCTCTAGCTGTGGTGCTTTCTTTGGGCTGGGTGACCCATCCCAGGTGGCGCCAGGAGAAACTGTTCCCCTAGTCCCCCTACTCGATTCTTGGCTAGGAAGCGGCCCTAAAGCATGAGGACCGAGATCTGAAAACGAGGCGGGGCTTGAGACATAGAACACGGCCCACCTTGGCTGCGCCCACAACACAGGGAGATCAAACCCAGAAGAGTGATTTGCAACACTTGGTTGGAGAGGGGACTGGGGCGCTGCCATTTTTCTCCCCACACTCATCAAGGCGGGGCCTCACAGAGCTGCCCGAGGGACCCGCAGTGAAAGTGAGACCTGCCTACACCAAACCATGCCCATCTGCACTGGAGAACGTTTTAAAAAAATTATTAATTAATTAATTAAGTAATCAATCAATCAATCAATCAATCAATCAATCAATTAATTAATTTTTTACCTGAGCCGGGAAAAGACCAACATTGATGCCTTGCCATGATTAACTCTAGATCAATTCTTGCAATTTAGATATATTTTCCCTTACTCATTCTTATCTCACCCTCTCCTGGACTGGGCACTCTGGTCATTGGTTTGCTTAAATAGTCACATTTAATCCATTCTCTTGATGCATATTCTACAACTCCATTGTTACCTTCCTTTCTTTCTCTCTCTGGAATAATCAGACTATATAGTTTCTTTTGCTAACATTATCTTTGTTTCTTTCTCTTCGTCTTCTACCATATTCTCCTCTTTCTATCCCTGAATTAAGCCTTTTAGTCTCTCTGCCTGGTCAATATGCAATTTTGCTTTCTCCCCACCCCTGTCATTTCTCTCTTTCTATATACTCTTCTATCAGCACTGCCTCCACACGGCTATTTATTTGTACCTGGTATTTCTGGTTTTATGCTTAGAGACTCTCCTTTGTCTTTTGTTGTTTTTTTACCCCCCCCCCCTTTTTCCCTTTTGGTTTTTCTTGCTTGTTTGATTTGTCTTTGCATTTGCATGCTTTTGTTCCCTGTGTGTTTGTCTGTCTGTTTTCCTTTTCAGGGCTACCTCAAGAAACAAGCCAAAGAACACATGCTGGAGAGTTCCAAATATCAATACGAGTAGAGAAATAAAATAACCTAAGGCACAACAAGAGAGACCAAGGGATATCATTAAAAGAACACTTCCTGAATGGACAAGCCATGGACAGTCAATGAGCCTCCTTTAATATGGCAGAACTTGTAGGTGCAGAGTGCATAACGAGCTTTCAAAACTTACAAGGAACAGAAAGCTAGCTAAAATGACGAAATGGAAGAACTCTTCTCTAAAGAAATTCCAGGAAGAAGTCACAGTTACATAATTGCTCAAAACAGATATAAACAACATAACAGAGCAAGATTTTAGAACACTTGTCACAAAATTAATCACTGGGATTGGAAAAAGCATGGAATACATTAGAGAAGCTATTGATACAAAGACTAGGGACCTTCAAAATAGCTGTGATGAGTTTAAAAATGCTATAATAGAGGTACATAATAAAATGAAGGCGCACTGCACGGATTGAAGTGGCAGAGAGGAGAATAGGTGAATTAGAAGACACATGTATAGGAAAAGAGGAAGCTGAGAAAAAGAGAGATAAATTGTACCAGGAGCACGAAAGGAGAATTCGAGACCTGAGTGATACAATCCAACGGAACAGTATCCGTTTCATAGGAATTCCTGAAGAAGGAGAAAGAGAAAAAGGTCCCGAAGAGGTACTTGATCAAATTATGGTTGAGAACTTCCCCAATCTGGGGAAGAAACAGACGTTGAAATCCAAGAGGCACAGAGACTTCCCATCAGATGTAACTTGAATCGACCTTCAGCATGACATAGCATAGTGAAACTGGCAAAATATAAGGATAAAGAGAGAATTTTGAAAGCAGCTAGGGATAGAGGGCCCTAACATACAAAGGGAAACCTATCTGAGTGGTTACAGACCTATGTAATGAATCTTGGCAGGCCAGAAAGGAATGGCAGGAAATCTTCAATGTGATGAACAGGAAAAATATGCAGCCAAGAATCCTTTATACAGCAAGCCTGTCATTCAAAATAGAAGGAGAGATAAAGGCTTTCCCAAAAGCAAAAATTGAAAGAATTCATCACCACCAAACCAGCCCTACAAGAAATCCTAACGGGCACTCTATGAGTAAAATGTTTCAAGGAATACAAGGCACCAGAGACACCACTACAAGTATGAACCCTACAGAGAACACAATGAATCCAAACTCATTTTTTTTTTAATAATAACACTGAATGTAAATGGACTGAATGCTCCAGTCAAACGACACAGGATATAAAAACAAAATTCATCTATTTGCTGTCTACAAGAGACTCATTTTAGACCTGAAGACACCTTCAGATTAAAAGTAAGGGGATGGAGAAATATCTATTATGTGACTGGAAGTCAAAAGAAAGCCAGAGTAGCCATACTTATATTGGACAAACTGAACTTTAAAGTAAAAGCAGTAACAAAAGATGAAGAAGGGCATTATATAATAGGTATGTGGTCTATCCATCAGGAAGAGCTAACAATTATAAACATCTATGCGCCGAATTTGGGAGCGCCCAAATACATAAAATAACTAATCACAAACAGAAACAATCTTATTGATAAGAATGTGCTAATTGCAAGGAATTTTAATACTCCACTTACAGCAATGGATAGATCAACTAGACAGAAAATCACTAAAGAAACAATGGACCTGAATGACACATTGGAACAGTTACATTTGACAGACATATTTAGAACTCTACATCCTGAAGCTAGGGAATTCATTTTCTTCTTGAGTGCACATGGCACATTCTCCAAGGTAGATCACACACTGGGTTATAAAGCAACACTCCATAAATATAAACGAATTGAGACCATACCATGCACACTTTCAGATCACAATGCTATGAAACTTGAAATCAATCACAGGACAAAGTCTGGAAAACCTCCAAGAACATGGAGGTTAAAAACCACCCTACTGAAAAATGAATGGGCCAATCAGGCAATTAGAGAAGAAATTAAAAAATATATGAAAACAAATGAAAACGAAACTACAGCAATCCAAACACTCTGTGATGTAGCAATGGCAGTCCTAAGAGTAAAATACATTGCAATCCAGGCCTATCTCAAGAAACTAGAAAAAGCAGAAATACAAAATCTAACTGTTCATCTAAGGGAACTAGAAGCAGAGCAGCAATAACACCCCAAACCCAGTAGAAGAAGAGAAATAATAAAGATCAGGGCAGAAATAAACAATACCGAATCCAAAAAAAAACAGTTGAACAGATCAATGAAACCAAGAGTTGTTTTTTTTGAAAAAAATAAACAAAATTGATAACCTCTAGCCAGGCTTCTCAGAATAGAGAGAGCTCCCAAATAGACAAAATCTCGAATGAAAGTGGATCTATTATAATCAATGTCTCAGAAATACATGCAATCATCAGGGAATATTATGAGAAATTGTATGCCAACAAACGGGACAACCTACAAGAAATGGACAAATTCCTAAACACACATACACTACCAAAATCCAAATGAGAAGAGATAGAAAATCTGAACAGACCCATAACCAGTGAAGAAATCAAATCAGTTATCAAAAATCTCCCAGTGAATAAGAGCCCTGGGCCAGATGGCTTCCCTCGGGAATTCTACCAGACATTTAAATTAGAGTTAATACCCATTCTTCTCAAGCTATTCCAAAAAATAGAAATAGAAGGAAAACTTCCGAACTCATTTTACGAAGCCGGCATCACTTTGATTCCCACACCGGACAGAGACCCAGCAAAAAAAGAGAATTACAGATCAATATCCTTGGTGAATACAGATGCAAAAATACTCAATAAGATACTAGCAAATTGAATTCAACAACAAATAAAAAGAATTATCCACCATTACCAAGTGGGATTCATTCCTGGGCTTCAGGACTGGTTCAATATTTGCAAATCCATCCATGTGATACATCACATTAACAAAAGAAAAGATAAAAACCATATGATCCTGTTGATAAATGCAGAAAAAGCATCTGACAAAATACAGCAGCATCCTTTCTTAATAAAAACCCTTGAGAAAGTCGGGATAGAAGGAACTTACTTAAACATCATAAAAGCCATTTGTGAAAAGCCCATAGCTAGTATCATCCTCAATGGGAATTACTGAAAGCTTTCCCCCTGAGATCAGGAACACGACAGGGATGTCCACTGTCACCACTGTTGTTTAATATATTTCTGGAAGTTCTGGCGTCAGTAATCAGAGAACAAAAGGAAATAAAAGGCATCAGAATTGGCAAAGATGAAGTCTAACTTTCACTTTTCGCAGATGACATGACACTTTATGTGGAAAACCCGACCGACTCCACCAGAAGCCTTCTAGAACTGATCCATGAATTCAGCAAAGTTGTAGGGTACAAAGTCAACGTACAGAAATCGGTTGCATTTTTATACACCAATAAGGAAGCAACAGAAAGAGAAATCAAGAAACTGATGCCATTCACGATTGCACCAAAAACCATGAAGTATCTAGGAATAAACCTTACCAAAGATGTAAAAGATCTGTATGATGAAAACTATAGAAAACTTATGAAGGAAATTGAAGACACAAAGAAATGGAAAAGCATCCCATGCTCATGGATTGGAAGAATAAACATTGCTAAAATGTCATTATTACCCAAAGCAATATACACATTCAGTGCAATCCCAATCAAAATAGCACCAGCATTCTTCTCAGAAATGGAACAAACTATCCTAAAATTTGTATGCAACTACAAAAGACCCTGATTAGCCAAAGAAATGTCAAAAAAGAAAACAATTTATTTCTGCATAGGGAATATCTAGCAGCAAGTGCTGTCATTTACTCATGGCTGAATGACATGCTGGGAATGACCCTGCCACAACTCCATAGAACAATTAATGAGGGATCATTCTTTCCCTTTCTTAGATCACAGTTGTTTATTGTGAAGCTGATATTTAAGCCCAAGTTTAACCCCAAAGACCTTGCTCTTAACAATTACTGCCAGTTATAATCACTTCCCTGCTTACAATTAAGTCCATAAGAATTAACTTTCTGTGCCATTTTCAAATAGACCATTCATTATTGTCATTGTTTTCTTAACATTCCAAGGATTTTCTTACTTTTTCCCTACTTTTAAAATGATATCATGAAAGGAACAAAAAAGTGAGACAGAAAAGTTGATTGAGCTGGCTTTGGGGTATAAAAAGCCAACCACTAAGTAAATAAACTTTATTCCCTCTATTAGATGTGTTAATTTGAATTTCCTAAAATTAATGTCACCGGCAGCACAGTTTTTTATATATCATAGTCTGTAATATTCTATATGATAGACACATCTGGTCACCCTTTTTAGGAAAAATTAATCTGTGCCGTTATTTGTATGTTTTGACACAGAATGAAATAAACCTTCAAACAAAACTTGTCTCTTGCAGACAAGTCCTAAGGCAAAATTAAAACTTCCTACAGTAGAAGAACAAGGCTGTGTGGAGTTGAATTTCACCTGCTTACAAATGCTGGTGAGAATTTTATTCCTATGTAATGCTTCTTAAGGCTTTTAGTTAAGGCCCTTTCAAAGATACTCATGTGTTTGAATAATCAGAATAACAATGAATGAATGTGAAAATTAAACCTAGTATATTAATGAATTTTAAACTTATGACAAATTCTATTTCCTCCATAGTCTTTCATTATTCCTTCTCTCAGGATTTTTGTAATCAAATTATATTATTTAATCTGCAAATATTTCAGCTTTAAGTAGCTATTAAGTTTATTAAATTTTGTAAAGGAAAACAGCTGTCAGAGCTCTACCAGAACTTTCTATAATGAAGAAAATGTCTGACATTGACACTATCAACTTTATTAAGCATTAGCCACATGTGTGTGACGAGCACTTTTGACATGCGGCTGTAGGGGTGAAGGAATGAATTTTAAATTTTATTTAATTTTAATTAAGTTTAAATGATGACATTCAAAGAGCCAATAGTCATACTGGACTGCATGCCCTACAGTAAAATGGTCTTTAATATGATGAATGAAAGTAGATGTGAATCTTTGAATGGCAAAAGGTAAATAGAGACGAATAATAATTATTACCCTGACTAACATAATTTAAATTCCCTGTGGTAAACATATGATTATCACTAATGTGATATCTGAACCATTACATACTGAATATCTGAATCCCTGTAATGTAATTGAGCATTTCCTATAATGTAAAATAATTAATTATTCATTTCCAAATAGATGCTACACCACTGTGGCAAAAACCTGTAGCAACTTGTAATTAGACAGAAATCAAGTTAACAAGAAAATATGATAAAAAATAACAGAATATACCTTAATTAACTTTCATTATATTAGTTCTTTAAATAACTGCTCCAGTAATTACTACTATAATTAATACAATTAAAACTGTCCAAGTGTGAGGTGATGAAAGTGCATACCTCTAGAAGGTCATATTAATCATAGGTTTTTTTTTTTTGTTCTCTATTGTATGATATCTTGGCATATTAAAAATATTTCTGAATGGAGAAAGCCTTCTTTCCAGCATCCTGTTGCTGGAGATAGCAGAGGACTTTGCCATGAGCAAGTCTTCATGAACAAATCAACAGATCCCACCCCAACCTCCTACTGTATCTACCTCTCACTGCAAGGACCATTTAACATTCTTTAACTCAAAGTCTGCCAAAATTATTTAATTCTAAACTGCTTACTCTGCAGTACCTTGTCTCTAATGAAACTCAAATAAAGGCTCAGACCTAGGTGTTCCTTTTATTCCATTTTGTCTACAACCTGTTCTTAGCCTGTGGCCCTGCATTGGTCACCATTGCCTGAAATGGAAATAAATTATTTTAATGACAATGACCTATGTTTGTTGCCGCTCAATGACCTCCATAAATGCAAATCCTTCTCGTACAATGAGACAAAGACTTTTCCCATTTTAAATATATTGCTTGACGCCCATTTCATGACTAAATAAATAGTAGAGAGGAAGTCAAAAAAAGTTCAAATTCCTTAATTTGGAGTACTAAATCACTTATTCTGTTTAATTTTTGATTCTTAATTATACACTTCAACTTTTGTTTTTTTAAATATTTATTTGAGAGACAGAGCACCCAGGGAGGGGCAGAGAGAGGGGGACAGAGAATCCCACACAGTTTCCTCATGGTCAGCAGAGAGCCTGATGTGGGTCTAAACTCACAAACTGTGACATCATCATGCTTAACTGAGGCACCCAGGTGAACAAAACCAAAAGTAAAGTATTTTTTGCCTTTTTTTTTGTTTTTTCTTTTTTGTTTACAAAAGAAAACCATTTAACATAAGAAAAGAATCTATTACTGTCTCACCTTAAAACTCTAAAGTGGTCCTTCACAGATTGAGCAGGAGACTTTTCAGTGAAGCCATCTGGGGGCGCCTGGGTGGCTCAGGTCATAATCTCACAGTTCATGGGTTCGAGCCCCTGCGTTGGGCTCTGTGCTGACCACTAGCTCAGAGCCTGGAGCCTGATTCGGATTCTGTGTCTCTCTCTCTCACTGCCCCTCTCCTGTTCATGCTCTGTCTCTCAAAAATAAATAAAATGTAAAAAATAATAATAAGTGAAGACGTCTGGACCTCTCTCACATAGCCAAATAGCTCTGGCTGTTTTCTTTCAACTATCACACACATAGTCATTCTGAAATGAATTTTCAAATGGAATTCTGTTCCATTACATAACCGTTATTTCCTTCATGTGTAGCTTTAGAGTGCTACCCTACCTCTGGTGTAATCTCTTGCCCCTTTCACCTAATTAAGTGCTTATTACTTTGGAACTCATCATTACTGTAATCACTTCTTGACCTGTTCCTCAACATTCCATATTCCCCAGTGTTGCTTGTTAAACACAATTTTGAAAATAAATAATCACAAAACAATGATTTTTAAGGAAGTACAAAAGATGTGTATTACTGTAATCTAATATTTATCTCAATATTTTTAAGTTGATTAACTTTGCACGGTTTCCCTATTAAATAACATTTTGCATCAGTGTGGTAATTTGTTACAACTGATGAAGAAATAATACTGATACATTATTATTTTGAAAATTCATAGTTTACATTAGATTTTATTCTTTTTTTTACATTGGATTTTATTCTGTACATTTCTTAGAGTTTTGGTGATGTATAATGTGTTGTATGCACCATCAAAGCATCATAGAACAGTTTTATTACCCTCAACATCCTTGTGTTCCAATCATTCTTCCTTCTCTTCCTCTGCCTGAACCTGTGGAAATTGATGTGGTTTCGCAGTGTTGTGGTCCAGAACTGATGGCCAAGAAAGAATTCTTGAGATGTCTTTGGTGCAAAAAAGGTGATTTTACTAAAGCATGGGGACAGAACCCTAGGGCAGAAAGAGCTGCACTAGGGTTGTGCAGAGACATTATATACTATTGAATTGGGGGACATAAAGGCAAATGGAGGTCTTCAGAAGGACTTTGATGTGCTAAAGAGGACTCCTAAGATACCTGAAGCCTTGTTAGTGTCTAGCTAAGTTTGTCTTTCCTCTAGTATGACATTAACATTCGTGGAGAACTGTTACACTCTGCCCATCTCAAGTATTTGTCAACGGGCTGCAGGTTATAAGGAGATTTAATTTTTACCTGCCATTTCCTTCTTGCCTTTGTTCGACACATCATTATGGAGGGGAGGGTGATGTTGGGGCTCCAGGAAACTGAGTCTGTAGGTTTCTGGAGATTAGGCCATTGATAAGATTGCTTTCATCTTGTCATTTTACTAAGACATTTGTAAAATGATGTAGACTCATCTTGTATGACTGTGATCTCTCTCAGTTAACCATGTATTTTTTGTTCTTTCCTTTGCTCTTGGTCAGGCAGCAGTGTCTGAGAATGCCACACCTATTCCACCTGAGGCAAGAGGGGGCTTGTGGGGTCTCAGCTTGTATTATGCTTCCTCATCCAAAATCACTGATTCTCTTACTGTCTTTAAGCTTTGTCATTTCAAACTGCATACACTTAAAATCATTCACCATGTTATGAAGCCTTTTCAAAATGGCTTCATCCACTCAGCAATATTTATTTAAGACTCCTCCATGTTCTTCATGGTTTACTAGCTCATTTATTTTTATAGCACATTTATATTTTATATTTTATAATTATTGACTTGTTTCAATGTGCCAGTTTATCTATTCACCTACTGAAGAACATCTGCATATTTTGTTAGATTTACTATTTCATCTTTTAAAAAGGTTTTAAAAATATTTTGTTTATTTTTTGAGAGAGAGAGACCATAAGTGGGGGAAGGGAGAGAGGGAAGGACAGAGGGTCTGAAGCAGGCTCTGTGCTGACAGCAGAGAGCCCATTGTGGGACTTGAACTCACAAACCTTGAGATCATGACCTGAGTTTAAGTCAGACACTCAACCAACAGAGCTGCCCAGGTGGCTTTTAAGATATCTTTTAAGATAATGTAAATAATGTTTTTTTAATTTCAAATTCCAATTGTTAACTGCTGCCAGGAAGAGAATGTAGAGAATTGATATAACTTCTACATTAAATATTTGGCAGAATGCAATACCAGGGACTCATCTGGACCTCATGCTGTTTTGGAAGGCTATTAATTATTGATCAACTCATTGAATACCTGTAGATCTATTCAGATTATTTGTTTTTCCTGTGGTATTTAGTAGACTGAGTCTTTCACAGAATTGGTCCATTTTCACCTTATTCTCAAATCCGTAGGTATGGGGTTGTTCATAGTATTTCTTTATTATATATATTTTTCAGTTTATTTATTTATTTATTTATTAGAGAGAGAGATAGTGAGAGTTGGGGAGGGACAGAGAGAGAAAGGGAGAAAGTGAGAATCGCAAGCAACCCCCTGCACTGTCAGCATGGAGACTGACAGGAGGCCTGAACTCACAAACTATAAGATCAAGACCTAAGACGAAGTCGGACACTTAACTGATTGAGTCACCCAGGCGCCCCTATTATCTTTTAATATTTGAGGATCGGGAGTGACAGCCCTCTTTTATCACAGACATTAATAATTAGTCTTTTTTCTTTTTTCCGTGATTCACTAGGCTAGATTTTATAATTTCATTTATCTTTTTAAAGCATTAGCTTTTGGTCTTACTGATTTTCTCTACTGATGCATGGTTTCAGCTTCCTTCTCTTCCACTTCAGTTTTTATTAATCTTTCTTCCTGTTTTAATTTTCTTTTTCAAGTAGAAGCTTGGTTTATTGATCACATCTTTGTTTCTTTCTAATATATACATTCAATGTTATAAATTTTCCCATAAGCACTGTTTCCACTGCATTCATAAATTTTGATAAATTGTATTTTCATTTTTATTTACTTCTAAATATTTGTTTTGTTTTGTTTTCATTTCTAGTGAGATGTCTATTTGACCCATCATATATCTAGATGTATGGAATTTTCCAGCCAGTCTGTTACTGATTTCTAGTTGTTGGGATATGCTCTATTAAGATTTCTATTCTTTTAAATTTTGGTTAAGTTTAATTTAGGGCTCAGAATGTGATCTATTTTGGTAAATGTTTCATGTGAACTTGAGAGTATGTGAATACAAACTGCAGCTGTTAGATAAGGTATTCTATATGTCAGGTACATCAAGCTGATAAACAGGGCTGTTCAACTCAACATTGTGCCACTAGATCTGTCAATTACTGCTCAAAAGGAGTCAAAGTCTCCAACTATAGATTCATCTATTTCTCATTCAGTCCTATCTTTTTTTTTTTTTTTTTTTGGTCTCCTGTACCTTGAGGCTTTGTAAGGTACATGCATATTAAGTAAGGACTATTATGTCTTGGAGAACTGACCCCTATTCTTGATGTAATAATGCCTCTCTTTATGCTTGATGATGTTTATTCTTATGTGAAAGTAAGATACACTCTTTCTTTCTATTATTGCTAGCACGTGATATATTTTTCCATCTCTTTATCTTTGATTTATCTTTGTCTCTATATTCAGAGTGGGTTTCTTATTAACAACACATAGTTAGGTTTTATTTTTGTATCTATGCTGAGAGTCTCAGTCCCTTATTAATGTATTAGAGCATTTAGATTTAAACTGATTACTGAAACAATTGGATCAGAATCTACCAAAATTGAGGCTGTTTTGCATTCACTGACGTTGCTTTTTTTCTCCCTTTTTTTTGCCTTCTCTGCTTTTATTAGAAATTTTGTATGATTTTTGTCTTCCTCTATTAGCATATCATTACATTCCTTTCTGTTTTTTTAATTATTTATTTTTTACTAATTAACTTAAAGTCTGTACTATACATCTATAAGCAACCTAACTCTATTTTCATATAACATTGTAGTTTACTGCTTCATGCATAAAGCTTGTACTTTAGGACAGAAAATTCTATTATTATTTTTTTTATATTATTCCGAACATGATTCTATCAGTTAGAACCAGTAAGTATAAGAAAAAGAAAAAAATTTTTTACATTCATTTATTCTCTAACATTCCCTTCTTTCTTTAGAGATCCAAGTTTCTGATTTACATCTTATTCCTTGTTTCTGAAGAACTTCTTCCAACATTTCTTATTAGGAAGTCTACTGGCAATAGGTTTTCTCAGTTTTTACTCATCTCAGAGTCTTCATTTATCCACTCTTTCTCAAATGGTTTCTGAAAGGGAATCCAAAGTAATTCACTCCTCTTTGAATAAACTGTTTTTTTCTTGTGGCTTCTTTCAAGATTTTCTTTTTGCCTTTAATTTGCTGCAATTTTTAGGTGTATGTCCTACTTAATGTTTGCTGGGTTTCATGGGTCTGTGTTTTGGAGTGTATTAGTAATGTTGTAAATTTCACTAGCCACAGGTACTTCAAATATTTCTTCTTTTTCTCTTTTTCTTCTTTGATATTCGTATTGGACATTGTGTTATATCACATCTCTTGGATATTCTATTTCTGTGGGGTTTTCTTTCATTCTTTTTTCTCTTTGCTTTTAGTTTGGGATGTTTCCACTCACATATCTTCAAATTCCCTGATTCTTCCTTTGGGCATATCCAATCCACCAAAAGTCTCATTAAGAAAGTCTTCATTCCCCTCATAATGTTTTCAATTTCTAGTATTTCCTTTTGATTCCTACTTAGGTGTTCTATCTCTCTGCTTCCCTTATTCATGCATTCCTACATCTACATTTTTCCATAATCTTTAGTGTATTGATGATAACATTTTATATTACAGTTTAGTTATTCAAAATTTTGCCATATCTGAGTCTGGTTTTGAGGTTTGCTTTGACTCTTGAGATTTTTTTTTGCCTTTTTAAAATTTATAGCTAGATATAGTGTATTGGATAAAAGGAAGTAAAAGATAAACTGGTATTTAATTTGAAGATTTATAGTTGTGTTATATGATTTATGTTTTTACTCTGTGATGCAGCTGAAAGTTGTAGAGGGTAATTTTTTTCTATTATTATTATTATTATTACTATTACTATTATTGATTATTATTATTTGTCTCTTGAGTCTTTACGTATTCTTAGAAACTCCTCAAATAGTACCTGAGGCTTGCAGTTCTTTCAACTGTCATTATAATTTTATAGAGATATTGATATAGCTATAATGTATGGGGGAGGAAAAGCATTCTATAGTCTTATGATTAGGATTCCTCTCCCCTCCCTCCTTCCTTCCTTTCTTTCTTTCCCCATCTTTCTCCTCCTTGTCTCCCTCACTGTTTCTCTCTCTGCCCTTCCATCTTTTCTTCCTTCTTGCCTTTCTTTTTCCTCCCTCCATCCCTCCTTTCTTCTTTCCTCTTCCTTCTATCCCTTCTCCCCTCTCCCTGCCCTCCCCTCCCTCCCCTCCCCTTTTTTTCATTTCATGTGAGCTGTTCAGGGAAGATAAAAGGACCTGATATGGGTATTTCCCTTCTCCCAGGGGATTATGCTCTGGTAAAACCGAATTCAATTTGGCCATTACACTATACTTTTTCTCTTTAGGTCTGTCTCTTATTATGGAAAACAGAATATTCTTGGTTAATTTTATGACTACTTTTCCCATTCTGTTAGAAGCACCAGGACATTTTTCTCAATGGTCACATAGAAACTTAGTGGAGCTTCTGAAATTAAAATTCATTTATGACCCTCTTAAAAGTGGGTCCCCATAATTTTTTAACCGTCAGGCTCATTCATACTTAGCTTATAGAAATTAGTCAATCTAGTTTAAGTGCTCCTACTGGTAAGGCCTCTAGCAACAGACTTCCAGATCCTGGGTTTCTGTTCCTAGTATGCTGTTTTTGTATACTCTGTATTCACTCTGTCTCTGTATTCACCTGTCTCTCCTCTCTGCCCCCCTCCCCCCTTTTAAAGTAAACTCTATCCCTCAGATGGGGCTTGAATTCATGAGCCTGAGTTCAAGAGTTACATGTCCTACCAACTAATCCAGCCAGGTGTCCCCATCTCTCCATTTTTAAAGGCCATGTCTTACCCTTACTTCAACCCCCTGAAGGATCTAAGAAAAAGTACTGATTTTCAAGTGTTCAAAATTTTTTCTTTTACAAATGGGAATGATACCTCAAGGCTATTTATTTCTTGGAACATAAATGAGAACTATAACCCAGTATTTCAATACCAACCCTAGTGTCCATGTGCCTTACTAGAAGAAAAGAAATAAAAAAGAAGTTTTACTATATATAGTGTTATTTGTAATCTTTAAATAAAAGTATAAGTCAGATTATAAAATCTAACAAACTGTATTCATTATTAGTTGCATAACCACAGTAAATTAAACCTTAGAAATTCCTTAGAATAATGAAATAATTCCTTCATTATTTTATCAGAACACCTTGGTATTTCTTTGTATTTTGCATAATAATGTGTAATTTTTTGAGTTATGTCATTACCAGGTAAACACTAGACCCACATAACATTTTGTTGGGAAAGAGGGGAACATATTTACATTTTCCATCTATAACTAGGGCCTCCCAGATATTTATATATGGGAATATCTTGGCTTTTCCTAGAACAAAATTCCATATGAACAGCTCTTGTAAAACTGTAGAGTTCTATCTGAACATACATTGTGCCATGAATAACTATATTAACTATTTTTTCTATATAAACTATTTTGTTTTCCATTGACATATAACAAAAACAATTTCATTCAATGTATAGAGTAATATAACCACATCAGCTTTCATGTAGTTGATAGTTTATAGACATCTCAAGTGAAAGAATAATATTTATCTACTATGTTGATTTTAAAGTTCATCTTAAAAAGAATGCAAAATCTCTTGGATTCCAGAATGGGAATGATTACTGTTAAAAGGCCAGCTTTTTCCTAAAATTAAATAATACTGGACTAAATTTTACTTTAAAATAAGTGAAAGAAATGTGAGCAAAGGAACTGTATTATATATAGATCATGAAGTTTTGAAAAAAAAATCAGAAAGCTCACCTTAGTAATATGCATTTGATAATTTTAGGGCCAAAAAAAAGTAAAATTAAAAAAGAATTAGAATGTGAAAAAATATTGCCTTGAGTTATATTATCAGTATCTTAAGTCCTGCTAGATTCTTCAATTGAAAAGAGAACCACCCCTGAATATTGTTCAAGGCCCTTCTTGGCCTTAAGAAAAAAATTCTCAGTGCTAGAATAAAACATTAGACTTTTACATAAATGTTTTTTTACTGTTCTTCTTTCCTAATTTTGACACTCAACTATAAAATTATATTAAGATTTAATGTATTTCATTCTTTTAGAATGCCAAGTGTAAAGTGATTTAGAATGAGTGTATGCCAGAGTATTATAAAAACAAAAACAAATTTTAAAATAAAGACTTTGCAGGAAAGGAGCTTCAAGGTACAGGAAAAGAGTCAATATAAGGCTAAATAATGGTAGCACAAAAGGTTTCTACCCACTTCTGTACACCCAGGCAAAAGTGTTTTAATGATAATTGCAGAGTTATAGGAATACAAGAAGTTTCTGTAGAATGAATAAATGAACAAGCCTTTCCTGGCAGTTTTATGTAAGGGTTCCGTATATGGCCATTTCTTGGGTGAAACTTCAGTAAGAAAAGTACAATAAATCAGAGAACTGTATAGGTGTACTACTTTAGGAAGCCAAAGGATCATGGTTCTGGTGATGTGGTGATCAAATGCAACTGAAAAGTTTCTCAGTGATAGTTATTGGAACTGTGCTCCTTCTCATTCCAAAGTAATGGTTTGAAATCTTTCTTTTTTCCTAAGAAATAAGTGTATCCTGTAAAAGGCATTTTTTTTTGAGATTTACATATAGCAGCCCTTAATTTATAACTCCAATTATTGGGGGGAAATGAGAATAATGAGACGATTCTGATGACACTACCAACAATAATAAATAGCAGGATTGAATTCTTTATTTACAATGCTACATTGCATTTATTACTTAAAATCAATCTATGAAACTAGGCACTACTATCTTCCCTATGTTAACAGATGAAGAAAGTATTTTGGAGAGGTTTAAATAAGTTACTCAAAGTCACACACCCAATGAAAGTTGGGAATAAGATATGAATGTGGCCCATGAACACTACATCTCAGGCATTTACCCACTGGATTATGTCAATCCCAACTACCACTGCATGATTGCTAAGGATGGTCGGTGTTACAGGTATAATGACAATACTACTGCAAACATGTAGGATAAATAAAGCACATTTAACTGTGCCTAAATTTTAACAGAGTTGGGAATGAAATGTGTGCAGAACTCTGAAACATCTCCCCGGAAGCCTCACGTTTCACGGAAGGAGCGGGAGAGCAGTTTTTCACCAAATGCTTAGTAGGCCCTCCCGGGTGCCAGACCCTGAGGACGCTCCACACTTAGTCCCTGCCTTGTGCAACCCGTGGTGGGGGGAAGTGACAGCGCACAAACCCCACAAACCCGCAGACGTTACAACATCGCAAGACCCAGAAACAAAGATACCGGGTAGAGGGTGCAAGTATTCATACTCAACCAAACACCGACAAACGGCTGAGACAGTGCAGCGGTTCTGCCCAGTCTCCCTCGGTGAGGGACACACGCGGTGTGCACTCCTGCGCTCCGTCCGTCAGTCCCGGGCCCTACTCGGGATTCCAGGCATTGGGGGACCACGACCCTGCAAAGCAGCCGGCTGCCTGGCCAGCTGCTTAGTGACTTCCAAGACCAGAAGGAAACTGGGCTGAGTTCAAGTGTGCTAGCGAGAGCCCACCCACCAGTTTCCGGGGCGGGCTCCACTCCAGCGACTGCTCAGTGACCTTTTGGGCCGCGTGCTGGTTCTGCTGATTCCACCCACCGCAGGGGGATCTGCTCCAGGGTGAGTGGGTTTGATCCCAAGCTAAACTCAGCAGCAGGAGGAGAAAACTTTAGAAAGGGAGACGGGGCTGGAGCCGGGAAATGGCCGAGGCAGCCCGGCACAGGGAAAGGACCCGAGGTGGAGAGGGAGGAGAGCGCTCTGCATCTGGGCCTGGCCCAGACATTATTAGAGTTGACACAAATGTGTTGATGCAGCACTACCAGACATTTGGTGGACAGGTGGAATATGTGTTGGTCTACGAACATCAGTGGGCCAAAATAAGTCAATTCTACTTACTCCAGTTTGGATGAGGAATTTAAAAAGTCTGAAAGCAAGCATTACAGCGAGAAACCTGACCAAGAGTCTTTTAGGGTGATGCCTAGGAAGATGAATCCAGTTAAGGATGGATGAAGAGGGCAGAGTCTGACCCCATTCCCAGCTGACCCCAGGGGATTAAGACCATTTGCACATATGTGGGTAAAATTAGCAGAGGGAGATTAAAGTTTTCTGGGGCTTAATGCTACAAGAGCCAAATTCACTGTGATTCTAAAACCTGTTGGTGAAATTTTTAGTGTGGAATAAAGTTAGATTAAGAAGATACGGAAATAAAATGGTAAATGAGATTAAATTGAGAGTTTAAGGGTTTTGGATAGGTTTTGTGTGTTGGTTGCATTTCCTTTATTTTGGGGGGATGGATCTTTTATGTTTAACTGTGCTCAGAAGGTAGCATTATTTTACAAAGTACTTTTTAATATCAAAGTACATATACTATTTGTTTTAGAAAGTGTGCTATAATATCCTAATACAATATAATGCAGTACAAACATAATTTTTACATGCACTGACAACCCACAATATTCATTTCTCTCATTTATTTAATTAATTTTTGTTTGTTTGAGAGACAGCAGGTGACGGGCAGAGAGAAAGAGAGGGAAAGAGAAAGAATCTGAAGCAGGCACCATCTGTCAGTGCAGAGGCTAATGAAGGTCTCATACCTATGACTGTGAGTTCATGACTTGAGCTAAAATAAAGACTTGAACACTGCACTGACTGAGCCACTCCTCATCTGACTCAGGTTAATGTAATAATTACTATATTGAGGTGATCTGGAACTGGACTTTACAATATCTCAGGGTCATGCCTGTTTACACATGCAGAGAGAGAATGAATATGGGAAACAGCTATCCATAAATATCCTTAAATATGTCTTATTTATTTTTAAATAAATATGCCAATCACATCCCTACAACTCACTACTCCAAAATCTGTTGTCACATTTATCTCCTAAGTATTTGTCCAGGCTGTTATTTTGGTTATTTGCTCTTTATAGCATATAAATATATTTATATATGCTATATATATATTATATATATAAAAATCATTATATATAAATAATATATAAATAATGTATAATATATAATATAAATTATATGTATATAAATATATAATATAAATTTACATATATGACTATATCTATAAATATAAAATATATATATAATATAATATAAAATTTAATATATTGTATAGTTATATAAAAATTATATAATATACATATAATATACAAATATATAATATTATACTATTTTAATATTATATATTTGTATGTAATATATATTATATGTACAATATGGTATATATAATATATATGTGCTATA
>JAQQST010000022.1:654074-672778 GCA_028646485.1 Cryptoprocta ferox | reverse complement strand
GTATGTAAGTATATATTTATATATAAATGAAACAGATCACATTCTATTTATCTGTTTAGCTAAAAATGGATAATTGGGTGGTTTCCATATCTTGGCTACTATAAATAATACTGCAATAATCAAGGAGTGCATATATCTTTTTGAACTAACGTTTTTGTTTTCTTCAGGTAATTACATAGTTATGGTATAACTGAATCACATGATAATTCTATTTTGAGATTAGAAGAGACTTAACACATTAAGGAATCTACTCCTAAAGTCATTGTTGTACTATACGCTAACTAACTTGGATGTAAATTTAAAAAATAAATTAATTTTTAAAAAAGACATGGTGATCATCCAGGCTATCCCAAGGGATTTAGAAGCTGGGTGTCAGGAACCAGGGCCTAAGGTCAAATATTAGAACAAAATATGCTCCTAATGCTATTATTTAGGAAATTCAGGGTTATAGGAGCTCTGTGGCAGAAACCATTGGCAAAGAGCAATATATCTATTTTCTAGTATTTCACACTCTTTTAGTAGTTTTAATTTCCAAAAACTTTAATTACAATTACCACTCCAGATTTAAAATTAAATTTAAATCTTAAAATCTTAAAATTCATGTTTTCCTTTTATCTTAAAATGAGATAAAAAAAAAAGCATATTTTTAAAGCATAATAAATTTGACTTTTTCCAAACTCTTCCTGGTTGTGTTGGTGCAATGAATAATCTGGCAGCAAGTCAAGGAGGTCATTAACTATGATGGGTGTTATCTTTACAGAAAATGATCAAGAATGACAATAAGAATTAAACACAGTACTACAGGAATAGAGCAACATGGAAGAAAGAGTTGTCAAGTAAAATAAATTATCTAGTCAACTGCTGAGCACTACCTTAATAGAGATATGTTTAAGGAAAAAACTGCAAAAAACAAACCACACTATCATTATGTCAGAGCAGCTCAGGTTATTTAAAGATATACTTTCACAAAGTATTTTCTTTTGTAGATAAATCATCTAATAAACTTAAAAAATAGAAATAACCAATTTTGCAAGAGAGCAAGTGGGAAGGGAAAAAACAAAAGCTCTGAAATACAGAGCAGTAAAGATCCAATACAACTTTCTGTCATGACAGGAATGTTCTGTATCTGGGCTGCCCAGTATTTTAGCCATGATCAGCAAATGGCTATTTAGCATTTCAGCTGTGATTAGTGCAACTGAAGAGCTAAATCTTTAATTTTATTTAATTTTCATTAGTTTAAATATAAAATTGCCACATATGACTCTTGCCACAGAAGCTGTATTGAATAACACAGGAAAAGACTATGTGGAAAATGAATTCCTTAGAACCATACATGAACTAAAGATGTGTCTGTCAGTGTTTGTGCTGGGCTTTTTGTGCCTGTGCCAACAGAAGAGTAAAACTGGTTTCATTAGATTTTCAATGCCTGTATTATTTGCTTATTACATGTGACCCATTTGTATATACAATTCATAATACACTCAAAATAATTTTTATTCACCATCATTTAATTTTTAGTCTTACTATCTCCTCCATCTCTTATTCATCTATAGATTTTACTAGTGTAATATGACCATGTTGATATAATAATCAGGTTTATTCATGGGAAACTGCAATCCTAAAGAGAAAAGCAAAATTTTGTATTTTGTTCTGATTAATTTTTAAGGACCAAACAATAAATTTACCTGTAATGTGGTACTTACCTATTAAAACACTTACTGACAAATAATAAAACAGTGGAGATAGTTTAAGTTTGCATTTCAGAAGAGAGGAATAAAATACAAAGAAATAGGGAAAAGGTCACAAGATAAGAATATTAACAATTTCAGATGGGTATTTCAGGAAGAAAAATATGAATGTGAATATACATGTGAAGAAAAGATTACAACAAGACATATACTAAGTATGATATATAATGTACTGCTATAACTTAAGGAAAACTTAAGGTTTAACATGTCCATGTTAAATAAGAAAATAGACATTTTAATACAGAGCAGATAAAGGAAAGTGGCTAAAAAAAAACATGTGTATACAAATATGGTGCATAAGGAATGAAATCACAATACAGTTGGAATTTCTTGACTGTAAGAAGTTATTGTGAAAGGCAGGAGATAGGGTTTCCCAAGAAGATCGGTTTAAATTTTTTAAAAAATGTTTATTCATTTTTGAGAGAGAGAGAGTGTGTGAGTTGGGGAGAGACACAGAAATAGGAAGATACAGACTATCAAAGTAGTATCAAAGAGCCTATCAAAGTAGGCTCCAGGCTCTGTCCACGCTGTCAGCACAAAGCCTGATGCGGGGCTTGAACTTATGAACCATGAGATCATGAACTGAGGCAAAGTCAGATGCTTAACCAACTGAGCCACCCAGGCATCCCCCAAGAAGATCTGTTTTAAGAGGACAGTATTATGTCTGACATGTAGAACTAAATAGATTAGACATCTTCATGAATAGTGAAGTTGTTACCAGGTCATAAAGAGGAAAAACGTCAGAGCGTTATAGAGAGCTTTTCAGAAATTTCACTTCATCCCATTTCATCAAGGCTCAGTTTGCCCACACCAAGGTACTGAAGTTGACTTTGCTTACAAAAAGCTTCCTAAGCCTAAACTTACTCTGCCATTACTACCATTGCTCCTCTATGCCTGATCAACCCTCCCCTCTACTCTGTATTCACAGGCTCCCAACCTCTACATTCTCCTGAATATCAGAAGTCACCACAGATCTCCTAAAGGCAAATCCCAGAGCTTCTCCTCAGTCCTCATCTAAATGACCTAAATTACATGCAGTCCTAAAGCAAATAGTGAAAAGTACTTGTCTTAGGACTTCATTGTGTACACTTCTAGAATGTATGTTCTCATAGTTGATCAGCATCCACATTTGAGAATATTCCCATCTAGTAGACAGTAAATTGTCAGGTATATTGCTTTGTTTGGATGTATAGGACATAGAGTCTCAGAAGGGTACTATGGTGTAACAAAAAATATATTTGATCTGTGTCTCAGGTTTGTGGCAGAGCTCCTAAAACAGATTATCCTGATCTGTTGAGTCAGCATCACTTTATTGCTTACATCACTTTTGTTTGTTTAAATTTGAAAAACAACACAAAATGTAAAATAATTATACAAAAGAACTAACATGATAATTCCAAATGCAAACTAGTTCTAAACCAGAACTCTCAGTCTGAAAGTAGCCAACTAAAACTTCTTATTCTAGCTTAGAGAAGAGAGGTTCTCCCAGTGATGGAAAACCTAAATCCGTGTATGTCTCCTGGAAATCTCCATTTAAAGTGGCTCTGAAAACAGAAAAGTGATTAACACAAGAACATTGAAAGAACAACCCAGTACACTTCAGAAGATAAAGTTCAGGTGTATCCATGAAACAATAACTCATGTACTTTTTGCAAAACAGCAAAACTTCAAAGACATAAAACAGTGTCATTATTTCAAAAGAACTGTTTCGAACCAAACATGTTATGTATAATACAGCCAGTAGGGTTGCAAATTCAGAGACTATAATGTTGGATAAAAATCCAAAATTAGTTAGTTTTCAAATGAAGGAAGATTATTAATTTCTAACCTGAAAAAATCAATGAAATATAATTTATCTTGAGATTATGATGGAATTATTTCATAAAGACCATAATCAAAAGAAGAGGTGTCCTCTTTTTGCAAGGGTTTGGGATATGCAGACAAACTTGTCTTTCCACAGAAAAGAGAGAAGAAGCAATAGTGAGAAAAGATACATAGGCCTGTCTGGACATCTTAGGAAAGCTGCCTCATCAGATGTCATCTGATCAATTCCTGGAAATCTTTACTTTCAGGTTACCAGATGGTGTCAGGGTCCAGTCAGGATTTGGATATATCAAGTGAATGTAAGAGGCTGGAGTTTGGCAGCACAAGTGGGTGAGAAGATCCTCATAAATGCCTTTCCAGTGAGTTTGAAGACAGTTTTTCTGAAGGTGTCTTTTCCAACAGATGAAACCTTCAGTTTGCAAGCATCTCCAGGATGCTTAAAGTCATTAATTCCCAGCAGCTCACTGTGAAAAGATTGCTCTCCCAAAGCATGCTTATAATAGAAGCAAATAGAAGCTATTAGCCTAATTTACAATATTGAAGTTTATCTCATTTATTAACTGTGGGTCAGAGGAGGCAGGGGTCAAATACATTGACCATCCAGTGACTACCTCAAAGTGTGAAAGTATATGAATTCCAAAGAGGATCTGAGATTTAGAAGAAACCATAGCAATGCCTTTTGCCAAGGCTTTTGGATTATTTCTACAAATTTTGTGACCTGAAACTTAATATGTCATTAGTGCACCTGAGTCACTGAGGATTGAGGATGGTATGCACAATAAAAATGTAATAAAACTGGCCAATCAGAACACACTTTTTGAAGTATGTGACTGGTAAAATAGGTTCCCCAGTCACTGTGAAGTTAGAAGTGCATTTCCCAGGTAGAAATAGTCTTTTCTAACTGAATTTGAGTCACAGGATACTTGGCCCATCTAAACAGGAAACTTTTGGTCCAGTGAGAAAACCTACAAAGCACATCTAAAACATATTTATATACACGAGAGAGAAATATAAAATTCACAAAGCACATCTAAAATATATTTATATTCATGAGAGAAATATAAAATCCTATTCAGATAGGTTTATCTGAATTACTATTTGGACAAGTGAGATAGACAATATTTGTGGCCTTATTAATATTTCCCAACCAATATTAGCTCATAATTGTTATGACTGTGTGAGTAGACCAATTGTTTAATGCATGTACAGTGGTAAATACTGGGAATTTAGAGTTTCTGTTAGGTCAGATTGTTATTGTTACTGTTATTGTTAGTCCAAACTGGAGGGATTTTGTAATGTTTTTTGTTTCGTTTTTTGTTTTGTTTTGTTTTTTTAGTGAGCCAACAATTATTACATTTCTAATCTTTTTTTCTTCTCTCAACATCCGTTTGGCCCGTGAGAGACATTACTGGTTTCCTTGAAAGCAGTGTTTTTGTGGAAGTATCAGTAAGGTTCATTACTTTGACTTTCAGGCACTCAGGAAGTCAAATAACAGCCTGAGCTGCTGGCAAAGATATGGCATCTAATAATTTTGGGACATAGGAACCATTTAAAATGCTATTCCTATTGGAGATAAGGATTCCTAGTTGTTTCCATTATACCCTAAAGCCGTGAGCTACCAACAGTTGGTATACATATTTATAGCTCTACCCTTGGCTAAGGTATAAACTTAAATAAGCGCATAAATAGGCTAAGGTAGACACAGGTAGAAGTGCTCTCCATTACTGCTATGTTTCAATCCTCAGGAGTTGCAACAGCATACCATTTTTATCCTTTAAATAAGAACGATAAGTAAACCTGGAAAAATCTTCATTAGTTGAAAAAGTTCTCTGTAAATTTTCAGGGGGAGTCAAACGATATGTCAGTATTTTTGCCATTGTGAATTTTTTCACCTGGATCCTAATTCCAATTTTCGACATCCTGAGTGTCAAACAAAGTCTATGGAAACTGCATTTTTTTGCACTTTATGTCCCTTTAAAGCTAAAAGTTTTAAAAGGTTGATGCCATCTTCATCTGAAGTGGTTGAGAAGGGGAAGAGAGAAACAAGCCACCTATGTTTTAGAACAAAGTAAACCTGAAGAAATTTTTTTTTTTATCATCTAGATCAGCTTGTAAGCTTTGGAAAATTAAGAAAGTCTCGCTAAAACCCTGGGACATTACTGTCTACGTGAATTTCCATTCTTCCTAAGTAAAGTAAAAAGACACTGGCTATCCTTATCAACTGGAATATTGAAAAAAAAAACACTGAATAGATGAATTACCATGAAGAATGTGTTTTCTGTGGGAATAGATATGAGTAGCATAAAGGGGTTAGGCACAACAGGGTGCTGAAAGATAACAATAGTTTTATTGCTCAGAATATCTGGGCAAACCTCCAACCTTACCTTTTGGGTTTCACAAAGGTAAAGTAGAGATATACAAGAATCAGTGCAGGGGACAATGAGGCCCTAGCCTTGCAATCTTCTATTATGAGTTTGATGCCTTGAAGGGTTTCTTTATAGTGTATTGATTTATTATAAGGAGAGATTCTAAGGGATCTATTTGAATCTTGAAAGGAGGTGTACTCTGGATTCTGTTAACATCAGCTGAGAACTTTTCCCACAAAGTAGATGGCAGCTGCTCCAGGAGGGACAGATAACTAGTGGCCACTAGTGACTAGTGGCCACAGACTCAGCTATAGTGCCATCAGAGACAGAGCATTGAAAATATGTCAAATGGTCATATAATTACCCTGGTTGGCTATTTTGTTTACTATTGTTAAATTCTGAATTACTCCCCCTTTTGAAAGAAAAGTTCTAGTTGAATATTTTTCTAAAAAACTTTGGCCCAGTATATGAATAGGGGCAGAGGAACTAAGGAAAAATTATGTGTATCACTCAAAGGGCATAAAGAAAAGAGAATAAACAGGGTCAGAGACAGGAATCTGTTCAACTTCTTACAGTCTACACTGCTTGAACTGCTTTAGTACTCTGAGTCAGGGGCTGCTTCATGGTAGTAATAACTGAGCACCAAGACTGTAGCTCCAGTGTCAATATAGATAGAGAGTGATACTCTCCTAGTCTGGAGAGTAGTGTCCATTAGCCAATTAAGAGGGAGGGTTAGGAAGAGCCCTGTAGTTTCTCAGAGTCTGTCATTGGGTTTTAGGACTTCTGTGAAAATACTGACCACAGAACTGAAGACGTCTGCAGTACTTAAGTTCATAACAGTAAACCGCCCCCCCCCACCACAATGATCTTGCTATTCACAAAAGTAGCACAAACTAGACGATTTCTGGTTTTGTTTGGGGGCCTTCATCTGCCAGAGTTGAAAATTGGCAATCTTTCCTTTGGGTGATCCATCTAGGATGTTAGTGAGCTGGTTCACCATATTAACTAAATCTGGAGTGGGCAGTTTCACATTCTGTTCTGGTACTTTTAACTAAAAGAGAAAGATCTCAGTTCAGCCTATTAATAAACATAGAGTTAAATGCTATGGGGATGGATACATCTAAAGGAAGACCATATATCTATATCTATCTATATCTATATCTATATCTATATCATCTATATCTATATCTATATCTATATCTATATCTATATATCTATATCATCTATATCTATACACGCACACACACACTCATATAATATATATAATATTATAACACATAAACAAGTTGACCCTTGAAAAGTGGGAGTTAGGAGCACTGGCCCCTCCCTCTCACAGTTGAAAATCTAACTTTTGAAACAGTTGAAATCTAACATATAAGTCTTGACTCCTCAAAAAACTATAGTATTAATAGCTTGCTGTCAACTGGAACCATTTCAAATAACATGTTATATGTATTATATACCTGTTTTTGCAATAAAGTAAGCCAGAGAAAAGACAATGTTACTAAGAAAATCATAAAAGAAAATATGTTTACAGTACCATGCTATATTTAGTTAAAAATACATGTATAAGTGGGCCTGCACAGTTCAAACACATACATACAGACAGGCCAATAAGTAAATAAGTGAATTTATTTATTTATTCTCAGAAAATTACTTTGTGGATTTCAACAAACTGGTTTTAAAGTTTATACAGAAAGGCAAAAGACCCAGAACAGACAAAACAAATTTGAAGAAAAAAATTGAAGACTAACACTATCAGACTCAAGACTTCTGTTAAGCTGCAATAATCAAGACACTGTGATATTGATGAAAGAATAGAAAAGGAAAATCAGTAGAACAGAATGGTGAGCTCAGCATTAGACCCACACAGAATATATTCAACTGATATTCAGTAAAGGAGAAAATGCTATTCAATAAAAAAAAATGATAGTTTTTTTCAACAAATAATGCCAGAAAAATAGACATCCAAATACAAAAGAAAAACAACAAATCTAGACAAAATTTTAACTCTTTATAAAAATTAATTCAAAGGATTATAAAACTAAATGTAAAATTATGAAAGTCCTAGGTGATAACATCGGAGAAAATCTAGGTGACCTTAAGTTTGCCAATGACTTTATAGATACAATGCCAAAAGAATGATCCATGAAAGACAAGAATGTTGTACCTCATTAAAATAAAAACTTTTTTCTCTGTGAAAGACCCTGCTTGGAGAATGGAAGATAAGCTACAGAGAAAACATCTGCAAAACACATATCTGTTCAAGGACTGGTACCAAAATATAAAAAACTTTTAAAACTTAAAAATAAGGGGAAGATATGACCAAACACCTCACCAAAGAAGAAATACAGATGGCAATTAAACACATGAAGAGATGGTAAGTAGTATGAGGTATTAGAACATTGCATATTAGAACAAAATAGACACATATTAGAATAACCACATATATAACACTGACAACATCATATACTGCAGATTATGTGGGAAATTAGGAACTCTTATTCATTGAATGTAGGAATGCAAAAATGGTATGACAACTTTGGAAGACAGTTTGGATATTTCTTACAAAATGAAACCTACTCTTACTATATCAGGAAGCATGCTCTTTGTTATTTACCCATATCAGTTGAAGACTTGTATCCATGCAGAATCCAACACAAATGTTTACAGAAGTCATATTTTCCTAACCTGGGGAGCAATCAAGACATCCTTCAGTAGGTGAGGAGACAAGCAAACCGTGGTTCAGTGATACAATAGATTATTATTCATCTATACAAAGAACTGGACATATATCCACGTTCATAGCAGCATTGTTCATAATAGCTGAAAGAAGAAACAAAAGTGTCTATAACAGATGAATAGATCAACAAAATATGCTATATACATGTAATGGAATATTATTCAGCTTTAAAGAGAGAAAATAATGAGAAATTACACAATCTGAGTAAAACTAGCAGGTATCATCGTAAGTAAAATAAGTAGGCTACAAAAAGATAAATATGTATGATACTAGTTACATATCAAGTGACTAGGATAATCTAATTTATAAAGACAGAAGTAAAAAGGACCAGGGGCTTTAAGCAAGGGAATACTGGGAATAATTGTTTAGTTGTTCAGAGCTTAAATTAGGAAACATGAATAATTTCTGGGAATAGATTATGGTGATAGTTGTGGAACAGTATGAATATGCTACTGTCACTTAACTGTAGATTTAAAATGGTTGAAATGGTAAGTTTTGTTTATATATTTTTTTCTCATAATGTTTTAAAAATACTTCTAAGCCATGAAAAGACACTTGCAAGAAACTTAACAGTACATTGTTAAGTGAAATAATCTAATCTGAAAAGGCTACATAAAGTAGTAAAGTCAAACCATATTACATTCTGGAAATGGTGACACTATGACAGCAATAACAATATCAGTGATTGTGCAGGTTTGGGGGAAAATAAGGGAGATGAATAGGCAGAATACTTAATGCATTTAATAAAATTCAACATTCATAATAATAAAGAAAGCTGTTAGCAATCAAGGAGTAGAAGGAAAGTTCCTTAGCTTTACAAAAATACCATCTAGAAATGTATAGTAAACATCATATTAATGGTTAAAAATGTACTTAATATTAAGAAGATATTATGTCTGATGTAACCACTTTCCTCAACAATACTCTGAAGGTTATTAGTCAATATACTGAAGTAAAAGAAAGAAGAACTACGAGGCTTGCAAAGCAAGAAACAAACTATATTAAACACAGGTGATATGATTAGAAAATCTAAGTGACTACAGAAAAATTATTTAACAGTTTACTATAGGGGCTGGATTAAAAAATGTTTGACAAAAATAAATTCCATTTATTTATAAATAGAACTCAGAAAATATATATCAAAGAATAATTTCAATAACAAAATTATAACACTTAAGAATTAATTTAACAACAAGGATGGAGATAATTAACAGCAGTACCTAAATGGATTAGAATTGTGTTACCCACTAGTCATCTATGACTAGTTAAAACTCAATGTAAATCCATTAAAATTAAATAGCATTCAAAATTTAGTGCTTTTTTCAGCCTACCCTCATTTCAAGTGCTAAACAGCCACATATAGCTAAGGCTATCACCTTAGATAATTGATGCCTGAGCAACACAAGTTTGAATTGTCTAGGCCCACTTATATGTGGATTTTTGTAGATAAATATAGTAGGGTACTGTAAATATATTTTCTCTTCCTTATATTTCTTTAATAACATTTTCTTTTCTCTAGTTTACTTTGTTTTAAGAATATAGTATATAGTAATACAACATACAAAATATGTCTTAATCAAATTTTTATGAGGATAAAAAAGAAAGAAAACAGAAAATATAGTAGGAAACGTAGGAAATACTATGGAAGGCTTCACTATTGAAGGTGACATTTGACTAGTGCATGAGAAGTGTCAGGTAAAACACTGGGAATCTCCACATAAAAACAGCCTTCTAGAGGGTAAGAAACTCCACATATAACTTTGAGTCCACTCAAACTTAACTATTCGTAACCTGCTGTTGTTCAGAAGCTGTAGATTACATAAAAAGTTGATTTGTGACAAGCTTCCTTAATTTAGCAACTTTTTTTGGTTCATAAATGTAGCATATATCAATATTTCATTATTTTTTAATTTCTGAGGAGTATTCCTTTAAAGCAATACTCCTTTAAAGCAATATGCCACATTTTGTTTTTGATTCATAAACTGATGGATATTTGAGTTGTTCCTTATTTTTTACTACCATGAATAATATTGCTGGGAATGTTAACAGACAAAATTTTATGTGAATAGTTTTTTTCTTTTGGGTATATACGAAGCAGAGGAGTGGATGAATTATACAGTAAATTTATGTTTATCTTTTTAGGCAAGGACAAACTATTTTCCAAAACAATTGAAAATTTCACTTTCCAACAAGCCACGTAGAGAGGTCAGTTTCTCCACATCCTAGCCAACAGTTTTTTTTTCCACTTGTAGTCATTCTAATTAAGTCATTCTAATTTTTTTCACTTATAGTCATTCTAATTAAGTGATATAGCTCATTATAGTATTAACTTTTATTTGTGTAATGATTTTGATGTTAAGCATTTATTATATGGTTATTGGTCATTGGTCTTCTCTGGGAAAGTCACTATTAAAATGTTTTGTCCATTTTTAAAAGTGGCTTCTGAATTTAATTTGAAACAAGTCAGAAGCATTTGCTGATTGCTTAGAAGTATGCTGTCACAGAAAAAGAGAAGTTATTAACTCCAAGGATTTTAGCCATGTTATAGAGGCATAGAGATGGCATTAAGTGGAGAAGCAGGTGTTAAGATCAGAAGTTCAATTCTGAGCATGTAAATTATTATGCTTATGGATCTCCACATAGACATATGAGTTAGAAGTTAAGCTTACAGATTTAGAGTGCAGAGAAGATGTGAAAGCCTGTAGAAAAACATGAATCAGTATGTTAATAGTGTAGAAAGCTATAGCACTAGAAAGGATCACTAAAAGTGAGTGTAGATACACCATGAGTGAAAAAGAAGTTAATTCTAGTACATTTACAAGTTAAGATGTCAAGGAAATAAATAGATACTATTAATATTACTGACAAGGAGTGGGCAGTTAAGGAAAATCAAGAAGACTGTGAACTCTCCTTGAGAGGAGTAAGCAATGAGTCAAAAGGAAGTAGAGTTATATGATGCAATATGTTTCAAGGGTGGGATTTGTTCATCAGTTTAGCATTGTGGTGGTAAGTCTTAGGTAAGAGCTCAAACATTTTCATAGAAAAACAGTCTATAGAGTCAGTTGCTGTGAAGATGTGATTAGATACATAGAGGAGGAGCAGAATAGCCACTTTAAAAAATATTTTGAAGTAAATTTACGTAAAATAAAATTCACCATTTAATCATTAAATTTTTTAAAATATTTATTTATTTTTGAGGGGAGGAGGGGCAGAAGGAGAAGAAGACACAGAATCTGAAGCAGACTCCAGGCTCCAAGATGTCAGCACAAAGCCTGATATGGCACTTGAACTCACAAACCATGAGATCATGACCTGACCCAAAGTTGGACACTTAACCGACTGAGCTACCCAAGCGCTCCTTAATCATTTTAAAACTACATAACTCTGGAGCACCTGGGTGACTCAGTTGGTTAAGCAGCCCATTTCGGATCAGGTCATAATCTCATGGTTCGTGGGTTTGAGCCCCATGTCAGGCTCTGTGCTGACAGCTCAGAGAACCTGCTTCAGATTCAGTGTCTCCCTCTCTCTCTGCCCTTCCCCCACTCATGCTCTGTTTCTCTCTGTCTCAATAATAAATAAAAACATAAAAAATAAAATAAAGCTACAAAACTCTACATAAAATTAAAAAAAATTAAGTCTACCTAACTGTATATCTTAAGGAACTAGAAAAAGCAGAGCAAATGAAATATAAAGCTGGAGAAATGAGGAAAATAATAAAGATTTGAGTAAAGATAAAACAGAAAACAGGATAATGATGGCATCAATAAAATCAGAGTTGGTTATCTGAGATAAACAAAATCAACAAA
This sequence comes from Cryptoprocta ferox, assembly GCA_028646485.1. Taxonomy (NCBI): domain Eukaryota; kingdom Metazoa; phylum Chordata; class Mammalia; order Carnivora; family Eupleridae; genus Cryptoprocta; species Cryptoprocta ferox. The sequence goes on along the minus strand of JAQQST010000022.1, from coordinate 660,291 downwards.
GCTTTCACAAGGCAGACAAAGAAATTGGAAGAGAAGATGCAAATAACTAAAATCAGAAATGAAACTGGGGCTCTCAACCTATGGAAATAAAAAGGATTGCAGAGCAAGATGACGGTCTAGGTAGCTCCATATTTATAGGTACTGATATAAATACCAAATAACCAACAGCACATAGATGAAAAAGTTTGGTGAGAATTCTAAAAGCTATGTAGGAAGCTGAAATGCCTACTCAAGAAAAACCCACACAAAATTTTGGAAGTCTTGAAAAAATTAGGAAATTTTTGTGTATATTTATTTACCCTTGACCCAACACCTCCCTAGTACAGCATATCACAGCACTGTTCAGAAAGAACTACCTTATTACTGATTCCTTTCTCAAAAACAGATGAATGAATCTCATTTTCAATGATCTGGCCTTGAGGACTACTCAAGGAACTAGATTCTGCTTTGCCTGAGTTGTAGAGCTTATGAGACAGTGGTATAATTGCAATATTGGGATGATGACTGCTCAAAGCAATACTGGATATATAGGTACTTTAGAGGTGTAGGGTATGTGCAGACCAATGGGTGCCTAGAGACGAGATTAAAGGCAAGAAACACAAAAGAATTCTAAGACCCTAAAGAGAAACAGGAGTGTGAGTGTAAGGGAAATTAGGACATTTAAAAAGCACCATGTATGCAAAAAACTGGAATAAAAGCATATGTACAAGCCAAGGGAAGATCTGTTCTCAGAGTAGTTTTGATAAAACTCAGAGTTTCTAATCTAGGATCATCCTCACCTAGCAAAGGTAGTCCTCTGAATACAGCCAGTCTGCAGAGGTGAGGGGAGGTTGCTGCTCTTTTCAATGCATGATTTCCAACAAAATAAAAACATATGACAAAAAGAAACATGAAAACATGCTGATTTGAGGGAAACAAAAGAAATCTAAAGAAACAAATTCTAAAGAAAAAACATGAACCTCTGACCCACTTAACAACAATTTAAAAAAATCTGCCTGAAATTGAGTCAATAAACTAGATGAGAATATGAACAGATAACTGAAGATCAAGAAAGCAATACATAAGCAAAATAAGAATACAAACAGAGACAGAAATTAAGGAAAAGAACTAAACAAAATCTGGATCTGAAAAGTACAATGACCGATTTACTAAAGGAGATAAACAGCAGATTCAAAAAGCCTCAAAAAGAATAAGCAAAATTGGTCAGGTCATTTGAAAACATGGATCCTGAGGAGCAAAAAGGAAAAGGAATAAAGGAAAATGAACACAGCATAAGGAATGTTTAGGATACTACAATGAAATCAATATATACATATGGGACTCTCAAAAAGTATATAAAAAAGGGACAAAGAACTTATTAAGAAAAATACCCATAATTTTCCAAATTTTGAGGATATAAATGAACAGACAAATATAAAAAGCATAATAAATTTGAAGTAGAATGAATCTGAAGAGACCTAGACCAAGACCTAGACCTAGACCAAACTGTCAAAAGAAAACGAAGACAGAATGTTGAAACAGAAAAAAGTGGCTCATTAACTTGAAGGGAGCCTCTGTAAGACTGAAAATTTCTCTGCAATTCAGGCTAGATTGCAGAGTAATAATATACAGGTTCCCTTTACCATCCAAAAATAGAGTGTTCCTATGAAACTGTTCATAAGACAAAATAGCATTGAGTAAAAAAGCAATTACCATTTCAGAAAAATGAAAATCATATTTGTATTTATTTCAGTTAGTGCCAACACATAGTAATATAGGTCTTCCATAAAAGTGAAATGGTGTAAATTGAAGTTTCAGATATCTCCGTATCTTAAATTCTGTAAGGAAAAAAAAACCCTTTTAACTATATTTACAAAACTGTCATTTAAAAATGAAGGAGAAATTAAGACATACCACTCAACTGACTGAGCCACCCAGGTGCCCCTAGTTTTATTCTTTTACAGATTAGCTATACAGTTTTTCCAAAATCATTTGGTGAAGACACTGTCTTTTTTCCATTACATCTTCTTGCCTTCTTTATCATTATAATCATAATTCTATATCTGGATTTTCTATTCTGTTTCATTGATTTTTGTATCTATTTTTCTGCCATTCCCATACTAGTTTGATTACTACTTCTTTGTACTACAACTTGAAATATGGACTTGTGGTATTTCTAGCATTGTTTTTCTTCTCCAAGATTCCTTTCACTATCTGGGGTCTTTTATGACTTTATACATATTTTAGGATTGTTCATTTTAGTTCTGTAAAAAATGTGGTTGTATTTTGATAGTTATTTGCATTAAATTTGTGGGTTGCTTTTGGTCATACAGATTTTTTTTAAACAATATTCTTCCAATCTATGAGTATGGAATATCTTTCTATTTCTTTGTGTCATCTTCAATTTTTCTCATCACTGTTTTATAGTTTTCAGAGTACAGGTCTTTCACCTCTTTGAATGAGTTTATTCCTAGATATTTTATTATTTTCAGTGCAATTAAAAATGTTATTGTTTTATTTTTTCTGCTGCTTTATTGTTAGTGTATAGAAATGCAGCATTTCTTTCCTTTTTAAAAGTTTATTTATTATTTTTGAAAGAGACAGAGACAGCATGAACATGGGAGGTGTGGAGAGAAGGAGAGATAAAATCCCAAGCAGGCTCCCTAATGTCAGCACAGAGTCTGACACAGGGCTTGAACTCACAAAACTGTGAGATCATGACCTGAGCTGACATCAAGAGTAGGCTTTTTCAACTGACCCACCCAGGAGATTCTACAACAAATTTCTTTACATTGATTTGGTAATCAAATCCAAACCAACTTTTTGATTTCATTTAGCAGTTCTAGTAGTTTTTAGGTTGAGTTTTTAGAATTGTCTATATATAGTTTCATGTCATCCACAAATACAGAAAGTTTTACTTTTTTCTTCACAATTTGGATACTTTTTATTCCTTTTTTCTGTCTGACTGTTGTGGCTAGGACTTCCAGTACTATGCAGAAGAAATGCTGTGAGAGTGGAATCCTTGTCTTCTTCCCCTCCTTTGGAAAAAGCTCTCATTTTTTACAGTGGGATGTTAACTGTGGGTTTTTCATATATGGCCTTTATTGTGTTGAGCTATATTCCCACTAAATTTCTTGTTAAGGGTTTTATCATGAATCCATATTGTAGTTTGTCAAATGCTTTTTCTGCATCTATTGAAATCATCAATTTCTTTTCCTTATCCTGTCTTTTATTGATGTGATATATTACATTGAATGATTTGCGAATAGTGATCACCTATGGATCCTGGGAATAAATTGCACTTCAGCATGAGGAATGGGTTGCTTAACATATTGCTGGATTTGGTTTGCTAATATTTTGTTGAGGAGTTTTGCCATCTCTGCTCATGAGAGATACTGGCGTGTAGCTTTTTGTGTGTGTGTGTTATCTATCTGATTTTGGTATTAGGGAAATGTTGGCCAACTAGAATAAATGTGGAAGTCTCTTTCATCTATTTTTTGTAATAGTTTGAGAATCATAGGTATTTACCGTTTCTTCAGTGTTTGGCAGAAGTCATCTGTGAGCCATCTGCTCCTGAACTTTTGTTTGTTGGGAGATTTTGATTATTGATTGAGTTTCATTGCTGGTAATTGGTCTGATCAAATATTCTATTTGTTCCTGATCATGTTTTGTTTTTTAAACTTATTTATTTATTTTGAGGGAGAGTGTGAAAGCAGGGGAGAGACAGATAGAGAGAGGGGGAGGGAGAGAGAATCAGAAGAAGGCTCCACATGGTCAGTGCAGAGCCCTTTGTGGAGCTTGAACTCAAACCATGAGATCATGACCTGAGCTGAAGTCAGATGCTTAATCAACATAGCCACCCAGGACTCCCCTGATTCAGTTTTGAGAAGTTACATATTTCTGGGAATTTATCCATTTCTTCTAGGTTGTCCAATTTATTGGCATATAATTTTTCATAATATTCTCTTACAATCCTTTTTATTTCTATTGTATTAATTCTCTTCTTTCATTTGTGATTTGGTTTGTGTCTTCTCTTTTATCTTTGATAAGAGTGGCTGGTAGTAATCAATCTTTTTTTCAAAGAATCATCTCCTGGTTTCAATGATTTGTTCTATTGTGTTTTGTTTTGTTTTGTTTTAGCTATGTATTACTTATTCCTCCTCTATTCCTTATTATTTTCTTCTTTCTGTTAGGTTTGGTTTCGATGTTGTTTTTTCTGGCTGCTTTAGGGGTAAGGTTAGGTTGTTCATTTGAGATTTTTCTTGCTTCTCAGACAGACCTGTATTGTTACACATCCCTCTTAGAAAAGCTTTTGCTTTATCCCAAAGATTTTGAACCATTGTGCTTTTATTTTATTTACATGTGTGTTTGATCTTCCTATTTGATTTTCTTTTTCTTTCTTCCTTCCTTATATTTTCTAGAAAAAGAGACAAAATGCAAGTCGGGGCTGGGGGGCAGAGGGAGAGAGAGAAAATCTCTGTACTAAGCTTGGAGTCCAATGTGGGTCTCAGTCCTATGACACTGGGATCATGACCCTAACTGAAGTTGAGAGTTGGTCACTAAACTGACTGAGCCAAAATGAATGTATCAGTCAGAGAAATCAAAGAGGTGATTTCTCCTTAAAAACTGTTAATTAGAAAAAAGTTTTGTTTAAATTACAGTGAGTTAATATACAGCATAATATTAGTTTCAGGTGTGCAGTTTAGTGATTCAACATTTCCATACAACTACTGGTGCTCAACACAAGTGCACTCATTAATCCCCATCACCAATTTTACCCATCCCTGACCCACCTCTATTCTGGTAACCATTAATTAACTCTCTATAATTATGACCTTTTCCCCCCTAGATTTCCTTTTCTTTCTTTGTCCCCCTTTGTTTTGTGTCTTAAATTCCACATATGAGTGAAGTCATATGGTAGTTGTCTTTCTCTGACTGACCTATTTCACATATCATAATTCTCTCTAACTCCTTCAACATTCTTGCAAATGGCAAGATTTCATTCTGTTTTATGGCTGAGTAATATTCTATTGTATATGTGTAACACTTCTTTATCCATTTATCAGCTGATGGACACAAGCTGCTTCCATAATTAGGTTATAATAAGTAATGTTGCTATAAACATCAGGGTTCATATCCCTTTGAATTAGTATTTTTGGATTTTCTTGGGTAAATATCTAGTAGTACAATTGCTGAATCATAGTGTTACCGGAGGGTGGGAGAGATCCTGGTCCTTGTCTCACAGAGTCAAAGAATAAATATCACAGACAGCAAAGAGTGAGCAAAGTGATAGTTTATTGAGAAAGTATAAAGCTCTCAAGAGTGAGAAGGTCCCAATTGGATAGCCACTGAGGATTTTTGTCCCTGGCTTTTTATTGGGATAAAGCCTTATCAGAAAGTCTGTGAGACTCCACACATGGCATCTAGCCCAGGCTGATCCAGAACCTGTTTATCTTATCCTCTTCTTCCTCAAACTCCACTGTCAGCTGGAGCTTCCTCAGTCTTCCACTTGTAGCTGCATCCTCCCTCCCTTCTTAGTCTTTCCCTGCCTAATGTTAATCCTTTCCCCATTCAATAGGGTAGATTCTTTTTAATGCTTATTTATTGTGAGAGAAAGAGAAAGTGAGGAAGGGGCAAAGAAAGAAGGAAAGAGAATCACAAGCAGGCTCCATGCTGTCAGTGTAGAGCTCACAAACGGTGAGATCATGACCTCAGCTAAAACCTCATGACCTGAACTAATCATGACCTGAGGCTTAATGGACTGAGGTACACAGGTGCCCTACAGTAATTCTATTATTAACTTTTTTGCAAAAACTTCATACGGTTTTCCAGTTACATTCACACCAGTAGTGTAAAAGGGTTCCTCCTTCTCCACATCTATGCCAACCCCTGTTGTTTCTTTTGTTGTTGATTGCAGTCATTCTCACCAGTATGAGGTGATATCTCATTACAGTTTCAATTTAAATTTTCCTGATAATGTTATGTTGAGCATCTTTTCACCTGTCTGTTGACCATTTGGATGTCTTGTTTGGAAAAATGTATATTCATGTCTTCAGCACTTTTTTTTTTTCACTGAATATGCAATTTTATTTATTTATTTTTTAATTTTAAACTTTATAGTTTATTGTCAGGTTGGTTTCCATATAACACCCAGTGCTCTTCCCCACAAGTGACCTCCACCAAGACCATCACCCCCCTTTACCTTTCCCCCTTCCCCTTCCCCCCTCAGTTTGTTTTC
>JAQQST010000022.1:639675-653574 GCA_028646485.1 Cryptoprocta ferox | reverse complement strand
GAGAGAGAGAGAGAGAGAGAGAGAGAGAGAGAGAGAGAGAGAGAGAGAGAGAGAGAGAGAGAGAGAGAGAGAGAGGAGAGAGAGAGAGAGAGAGAATGAATCTGCGGCAGGCTCCAGACTCTGAGCTGTCAGCCTGTCAGCCCAGGCACAGCCCCCTTTTATGTTTTGTTTTGTTTTGTTTTTTGTTTGTTTTTTGTTTGTGTGTTTTTTAAGATAGTTCCCTGTGCCTCTTAGACTTAAATTCTTGTCTCCTTCCCCAGATTAGGAACATTCTCAGCTATAGTTTGTACAAATAAACCTGTCTCTTTTTCTGATCTTTTTCTTCTGGGACTCTTATTACACAGATACTAATTGTGCCTTATGGAATCACTGAGTTCCCTAAGTCTGAATTCATGATCTAACAGTTTTCTTTTCAGCTTTATTATTTTCTATTTAGCTTCTCTACTCTTCATTCTCATTATTTCCAATAGTGTTATCATTTATATCACCTCTTTGTTCTGTGATTCTTCCATCTTTGTGATTTCCAGTAGTTGATTTTGCATCTCAGTTATAACATTTAAAAACTCGTCTTTTAGGCTTTTTACCTCTGCAACAAGGCTTTCTCTAGTCTCTTCTATGGTTTTTTCAAACCCAGCTAGTATTCTTATAACTGTTGTTCTAAATTCTTGTTTAGATATATTGCTTATATTTGTTTTGAGTAAATCCCTGCCTGTGATTTCTTCTTGATCTTTCTTTTTGAGAGAATTCCTTCATCTTATTTTGTGCAGGTTTATGTCTTTTGTGTATTATGAAAACATGTTATGTTTCCTTCACTGAGAATACTGTTGTATTCAAAAGGGGTCTTACCCTGTCCAGCACCTTGGCACTTCAGAAAGTGTTTCTGGTGTATAATGTGTGTACTTTGCTGATGTGTTTTGTCTGCTCTTTCATACTGTCTGTCCTCTACAGAGCTCCTCCTTGCCTGTAGTGGGGAGTATTTGGACCATTAACTAGGTGTGCTTTGATTTGTTTGTTAAAATAAACTTCACATTAAAAAAAATTCTGATCTAAAAATTGAGAAAAGAAAAAGGAACAAGAAAAACAACAACAAAAAACAACAAAACATACGATAAAAAAAAAAAAAACTATAAGCCTGATTCCAAAGAAGAAGAAAGAAAAAAACCAAGACTGATCTGAAAAAAGACAAAAGGAAACAAAAAATTATAACAACAACAACAACAACAACAACAACAACAACAATAACTAAAGCCTGGTCCAACACAATTACAGCTGACACTTGGAGCATTCTATTATCAGTAGACCTGGTACATGCAGGGCACCTATGCTAGTCCTCTGGGGGAGTGGCCAACTGTGCTGAATCACAGTCAGATTCGCCATGGTAAAGATGCATCTGAAGGATTCAGTGGGGCAGGACTTGGTGTAAGCAACTTTAGCCCCCACTGGGGGTGCCATGTTGCTTATTGAAGTGCAACATGCTGGTTGGTGGGGGTGGGGCATATGGCATTACCCAGCTCTCTCCTCCTTGGAGAGGCTGTTCTAGAAGCCTTTGTAGATAAGCAAAGGCTTCCCCTCTTGTGTTCCAGGATTCCATTGGATCCCTGTTCTTTCTGTGCCTGGGCTATAGGCTCACCCAGTGCCTCAGTTCTGTGTTTTATCTCTAACATGAAGCTGGGATTCAAAAAATCAAATCTCAGGACACCTGTGAGGCTCAGTCTGATAATCCTCCAACTCTTGATCTCAGTTCAGGTCTTGATATCAGGGTCATCAGTCCAAGCTTTGAATTGGGTTTTAAACTGGGAATGGAGCCTACTAGGAAGAACAAAACAAAACAAAGTACTCCAAATCTTAAAGGACCCTGCATGGCATGGACCTGCTTATATAGACAAAAACTTCACCACGCTGTGTCTGGTGCCATTTTGTTCCATAAAAGCTGTTGCATGACTATGAAGGTGTTTGGAGTTTATAGTGGAACACAGCAAAAGCAGTGACCAAGTTATCTGACTTTTGGGTGTGCTTCTAAACCTTGCTGATAAATGTCTACTCAATAGCATCCATTAGATCTTTTGCCTTTAGAGAACCAGTATACCCGCTTCCAAATGTAGTCCATAAAGAGGAATGTTCTCTCCCAGTGCAACCCAAGGAATCCTCCACACTGCATTGTCCACCCCAGGCCTCTAACCTCCTTCTCTCAAGGAACACCTCTATGCCTGCCCAGCTTAATGCTGGTGAATAGTGCAGACTTCCAAAAACTCAAAACTGGAGCTCCTCTGCTTGTAAAAACTTGCTAATCAGTTCTTCTCAAGTCCCCAGTCAATGATTTCGGGGAGTATTTTTCTCTTCTTCCCGACGTGCTGTTCTTTCTCCCCCTCTCTTTCTCTCTGCAAGAGTCTCCCTTGCTATGTAGCAGCCTGGATTTTCTCTCACTCAGCCACATACTTACCACATTTTCTCCTTCTAATTGTAAAGATTGTTCTCATAATTAATCCCCAGGTTGATTTCCTAGGTATCCAAATGATTTGATGATGATATGTCTGTGTCCAAGGGATGAGACAAGCTCAGGATCCCTGTACTACTCTACCATCTTAACTCCTTTCATTCTCTTTTTCTTTAATCTATTTTGTTGAAATATTCAAAGTATAACCTTTACATATACTTATTAGTTTTGTTATTAATAATTACTTATTAATGTACTTACTTAGATCTAAAAATTTTTCTCTAACCACATACAAATTATGTATATATATATATATATATATATATATATATATATATATATATATATATATATATAAATGTTTTCATATGTTACAATTGTGTTTTCTCTTTCCCTGTTGAGCAAAATGTGGGAGGAAATAAATTCCAAATTCTACTTGGTAAAGTCTTTTTTATTTTTTTTTGGAATTACTATAAGAAAGTGTTGTCTGAACTTTTTTTTTTTTTTTACTTTTTAGGATATATCGATTTGGGTGCCTGGGTGGCTCAGCTGGTTAATCATTTGACTTTGGCTCAGGCCATGATCTCATGTTCATGAGTTCAAGCCTCATGTGGGGCTCTGTGCTGACACCTCAGAGCCTGCAGCCTGCTTCGAATTCTGTGTTTCCCTCTCTCTTGCCCCTCAAACACTAGTGCTATGTCTCACTCTCTTTCTCAAAAATAAATAAACATTAAATTTTTTAAAAAAAAATCACCTATAGAAAATATACTGCTATTTCTTACATGCACTGATACATTATAATGTTGCAAAATTTCTCTGGTACATGAAAAGAAGTAGCAACCTCTCTCTTCATAATGCAGTTTGAAGTATAAAAATTTTATCCATTGCTCGTTTTTTGCTTTTTGGTAATTTATATTTTTATGCATAAAAATATCTGTTTTTGATTATGATATTAAATCTCCTACATATCATGTTTCTAGATAGTTTTTATTTGTATTTTTGTTTGTTTATTTTTGGAATGTCTACACTATATTTTTTTAGTGCCCACATATTCATAACTGCTAAATAATCATGTGCATTATAATCATAAAATGTTCTTTATATCAATTAATAATCTTTTGTCCTAAACATCATTTTCTATGACATACAGATTTTAATATATTTTTTCTTTTTGCTTATATTTTGCTGGTCTTTCCCTGTCTTTTATTGATAACATTTCTAAGATAACTTTCTTCAATCTATAGAACATATATTTGGGGTTTGCTTCTGCTATAAGAGTTATTTTTTTAACATATAAGTTAATAATTTGCCTTTGAAAATATTTCAACTATTATAAGTCTGATTTCTCATTACAAATTATGCTTTCTGTTTTCATATTTTGGAGAAGGAGGGGAGATGAATCCATATTATTGAGGAGGTTTAGAGAAAGGTTGAAGCCTAGGGGGACAATGTGATCCAGCATCTTCCACTATCCAGAATCTCCCCAGTATCACAGGTCTATACGGGAAAAAACAGTGTTTTATAATGTTTTTTAAACAATACTTCTGGGGGCACCTGGGTGGCTCAGTCGGTTAAGCCTCTGACTTCGGCTCAGATCATGATCTCACGTTTGTGGTTTCGAGCCCCCGAGTCAGGCTCTGTGCTGAAAGTTCAGAGCCTGAAGCCTGCTTCTGATTCTGTCTCCCTCTCTCGCTGCCCCTCCCCCTCTCATGCTCTGTCTCTCTCTGTATCAAAAATAAATAAAACATTTAAAAAATTTAAACAATATTTCTAGTTTCTAATCTGTCTCTCTAGCCAATCTCCTACCTCCATTTCAGTCTTATCATCATCCTAGCTATTAAATTTTGCATCATGAATAGTAGGTCATAATCTTTTACTTCCTTATCTTATACTTCCCCAAAATGATTTCATTAATATCCTTGGCTTTAACTTCTACAATACGCCAAATTATTTGTCTATATCAGAACTCTCATCTGAACTTCAGATCCACATAAGTCACTGCCTACTGAAGCTCTCCACTTGAATATCAAAAACTCAGCTCAAGTTCAAATGTTCATATTTAATTCATAATATCCACTACCTGCTTCCCATGAAAACAGATAAATTAACAAACAAACAAAAGTATTTCAAAGTAAATGGATTTTCATTTATTCGTTTTCAATCTCCGTTGCACAGCCCCCAAATTGGAAGTTACTGTGAAAACCTCCTGCCTTCTACCCCTAGCGCTATTATCTATCCATTAATATGTCTCTCAATTTTACTTCCTGGGTGTCTCTTGAATCCCCTTCTCTTTATTTCCATTTCCACAACCTAAGTCAAACTGCCATCATCTTGCTTATGAAATTCTGTTCTCCTTGACATTGACCCCCATGTATATTTTATGATGATTTTCTCTAGTTCTAAAAAAAATGTTATTGGAATCTTTTTTAAAATGTTTATTAATTTTTGAAAGAGATAGCATGAACAGAGGAGGGGCAGAGACAGAGGGAGATAGAGGATCCTAAAGGGCTCCACATTGACAACAGGGAGCCCGCTTCGTGGGACTCAAATCCATGAACTGTGAGGTCATGATCGAAGCTGAAGTCAGTCAGCCAACTGAGACATCAGGCACCTTTGACATTGGAATCTTGATGATTGTGTTAAATCTATAGATGGAATTGAATATTATGGGCATTTGAGGTATCTTTCCATTTATTTATGTCTTCTTCAATTTATTTTATCAGTGTCTTACAGCTTTTAATGTAGAGATATTTCAACTCTTTTGTTAAATTTATTCCTAGTTGTTTTATTGTCTTTGATGCTGTTAAAAATGGAATTTTAAATTTTTATTTTTCAGAAATTTTTTTCTTAGTGAATAAAAACAATGGCTGATTTTTGTATGATGATATAATATCCTGCAACTTTACTAAGTATGTTTTTTTTTAAGGAGTCTTTAAGATTTTCTATATATGAAATAAATTCATATGCAAATAAAGACCATTGTACTTCTTCCTTTCCAATTCAGGTACATTTTATTTCTTTTCTTTCCTGATTGCTCTGGCTAGGACTTTCAGTAATGTGTTAAATAGGAGTGGTGGAGTGGGATCTTTGTCTTGTTCACGATCATAGAGGAAAAGCTTTCAACATTTCACCATTGAGTGTGATGTCAGCTGTGGTTTGTCATCTATGGCTTTCATTGTTTAGGTACATTCCTTCTATAACTAATTTATTTGGATTTTTATAATGAATGAGTTTACAATGTTTCCAAATGCTTTTTCTTTCTATTGAGTTAGTAATGTGATATTTCCCTTTCATTCTACTTATGTGATGTATCACATTTATTGATTTCTATATGTGAAACCATCTGTATATCACAGGGCTGAATCCCACTTCATTATGGTGAATTAAATGTTTAATGTGCTGCTGAATTCAGTTTGCTAGTATTCTTTTGAGAACTTTTATATGTATATTTATTAGTAATATGCACTGAAGTTTGTTTTTCTGAATTTTTACATGTATATTTACTAATAATGTTGGCCTGCAATTTTGTTTTTCTGTCGTATATTTGTATAATTTTTGTGTGCAGATAATTCTGGCCTGATAAAATGACTTTGAAAATATTCTCTCTTCTGAAATATTTTGGAAAGTTTGAGAATTATCATTAATTTTTCTTTAAATATTGAAGAATTAGCCTGTGAAGCATTCTTGTCCAGTGATTTTCTGTATTGGAAGTTTTTGATTACTGATTCAATCTCTCTTTCCATGTCACAAACTTTCTATTATGCCTAATTTCTTATGAGACAAAAGATGCCTCTGTTACTGACTGGGTGATAAATGAGCTACGCTTCCACCTGGAAGAGAGCAAGGAAAATTATGTGCTCCTTTGTTTAGAGGAGACAGATTGGGACCCAGGATTAACCATCATCGATAAGTTCATGCAGAGTATAAACCAAATAAAGAAAACAATATTTGTCTTAACCAAAAAAATATGCCAAAAACTGGACCATTAGAACGGCATTCTACTTGGCCTTGCAGAAGCTAATGGATGAGAATATGGATGTGATTATATTTATTCTGCTGGAGCCCGTGTTACAGAATTCTCAGTATCTGCAAGCTCCATTCTTCAATGGCATGACAACCCCAAGACGGAAAGCTTGTTTTGGCAAAATCTGAAAAATACGGTTTTAATGAAAATGATTCACAGTATAACGTGTTGAGGTATAGGATTATATAATGGTCTGAGTAATAGAAAGTGGGAAAGATTGGGGACAACTTATAAACCTATCTACTACATTTTTCCATGAATGGTCATGATGTGTTAATTAATTCTTGACACTTACTATCAACAGTTACGTAATAATAACTGGTTGCCTCAATCTTTCTTCTACAGTTATTTTATTTAATAAAATGGATTTAATATTTGGCTTCTAAATGTGGCTGCTATTTAAATGCTGAAATTTAAATGCTGAGGCAAGGCAAGTTTTAAAAATGTCTTCTACTTCTTGGGTTACCCAGGTGGCTAAAGTTGGTTAAGCTTCTAACTGTTTTTCCTGAGGTCATGATCTCACAGTCATGGGACTGAACTTCTGTCATCTCTGGCGCTGAGGCTGTAGTTTGTTTAGGATTCTTTCCCTCGCTCACCCCCTCCCCCACTTAAGTTGTGCATGAGCTCTCTCAAAATAAAAATAAAAATAACATGGAAAACCTGCAGACTCCACCAGAAGCCTACTAGAACTGACCAGGAATTCAGCAAAGTCGCAGGGTACAAAATCAATGTACAGAAACTGGTTGCATTTTTATACATCAATAACGAAGCAACAGAAATAGAAATCAAGAAAGTGATCCCATTCACAATTCCACAAAAAAAAATGATTAAATAAATCTAACCAAAGATGTAAAAGACCTGTACGATGAAAACTGTAGAAAACTCATGCAAGAAATTGAAGAAGACACAAAGAAATGGAAAAACATTCCATGCTCATAGATCAGAAGAATAAACATTGTTAAAATGTCATTATTACCCAGAGCAATCTACACATTAATGCAATCCCAATCAAAATTGCACCAGCATTCTTTGCAAAGTTAGAACAAACTATCCTAAAATTTGTATGGAACCACAAAAAAACCCAAATAGCCAAAGTAATATTGAAGAAGAAAACCAAAACGGGAGGCATCACAATCCCACATGTTAGCCTCTACTACAAAGCTGTCATCATCAAGACAGTATGGTATTGGCACAAAAATGACACATAGACCAGTGGAATAGAGTAGAGAACCCAGAACTGGACCCACAAATGTACGGTCAATTAATCTTTGACAAAGGAGGAAAGAGTATCCAATGGAAAAAAGAGAGCCTCTTTAACAGGTGGTGCTGGGAGAACTGGACAGCAACATGCAAAAGAATGAAACTAGATCACTCTCTTACACCATACACAAAAATAAACTCAAAATGGATGAAGGACCTGAACGTGAGACAGGAAACCATCAAAACCCTAGAGGAGAAAGCAAGAAACAGCCTCCTTGACCTCAACCGCAGTAATTTACTACTTGACACATCCTCAAAGGCAAGGGAATCAAGAACCAAAATAAACTATTGGGTCCTCATCAAATTAAAAAGCTTCTGCACTGCAAAGGAAACAATCAAGAAAACTAATAGGCAACCTATGCAATGAGAAAAGATAGTTGCAAATGACATATCGGATAAAGGGCTAGTATCCAAAATCTACAAGGAACTCACCAAACTGCACACCCAAGAAAACAATCCAGTGAAGAAATGGGCAGAAGACATGAAGAGAGACTTCTCCAAAGAGGACATGCAGTTGGCCAACAGACACATGAAACGATGCTCAGAGTCACACATCATCAGGAAATGCAAATCAAAACCACACTGAGATACCACCTCATGCCAGTCAGAGTGGCTAAAATGAACAACTCAAGAGTCTACAGATGCTGGTGAGGATGTGGAGAAACAGGCACCCTCCCACACTGTTGGTGGGAATGTACAGCTGCTCTGGAAAACAGTGTGGAGGTTCCTCAAGAAATTATCAGTAGAACTCTCCTATTACCCAGCAATAGCACTGTTAGGGATTTACCCAAGGGACACAGAAGTGTTGATGCATAGAGGCACATGTACCCCAATGTTCATAGCGGCACTTTGAACAATAGCCAAATCATGGAAAGTCTAACTGTCCATCAACTGATGAATGGATTAGGAAGATGTGGTTCATCTATACAATGGAATACTACATGGCAATGAGAAAGAATGAAATCTGGCCATTCATAGCAAAGTGGATGGACCTCGAAGGTGTCATGCTAAGCGAAATAAGTCAGGTGGAGAAGGACAGATACCATATGTTTTCACTCATAAGTCTAACAGCAGAAACCTAACCGAGGACTATGGGGGAGGGAAAGGGAGGAAGATAAAGAATTAGGGAGAGGGAGGGAGGCAAATCACAAGAAACTCTTGAATACTGAAAACAAACTGAGGGCTGAAGGGGGACAGGGAATAGGGAAGTGGGGTGATGGGTATGGAGGAGGGCAATTGTAAGGATGAGCACTGGGTGTTTAATGGAAACCAAGTTGACAATAAACTATAAAAATATATACAAATATTAATTCAAAGAGTTACATGCACCCTTTGTTTATAGTTTCATGATTTATCTCAGATAGTGTACATCTCTTCTCAACTCCGTGGTATCACACTGGAATCTTGAAATCTTGAAATATAGTAAGAGTTTTGCACTAAATACTCTTTCTATATACTAAATTTCTATATGCTAAACTAAATTCTATTAACAATTTCCCCTCAAGAATAATTTGTTCAACATTTACCACAGCACTATAGTTTTATCCCATTTATTTAAGAAAGTCTCCTAACATGGTTATTATTGCCTCATACTTGAGAGAAACTAAGTGAAGGTTGTGATGAACTTTCCTAAATTCACATACCTGGTGAGTAAGGAGTTGCATCAGCTTATACCATTCTAAAGGTTTGGTCTTTCCATTACTCTTTTCCAGTTGCCTAACCTTGAGAGGTAAAGATACCTTAACTGACCAGGATAATTTTTAATAATATGTACAAAAATGAAATAATTATACCTATGGTGGTGGGCTTTCATATTTGGGCTGTGGAAATGAGGCTTCAAGACACTTCACTCAGGCCCCTGATTATCTTATGGCCTCTGTATTAACTATGAAAAAGACTTTACCAAACTGTTGTTAAAGCCATGCATTCTGCAATTTAGGCAGTGTATAAAAACACTGATACTTCCAATCCATTATAGAGATTTAAAGGGATTTAAAACAAATGAATTGCCAGCTCACTCAAAAATTGAAATGCCACATCATCATCATCTTCCACTGAGACAACCTGGAAGTATTTGAAGGTCACCAAACAAAAGTGCTTCATGTAGAAATAGGTATAGTAAATAATAGGTTGATATTATTAACCTTTATGGAGGATAGTAATGGTGGCAAAAAGAAAAAATTGACTTTCTTTATGCTTCATTTTAATCAGGTTTTTATTAAGTCTGGGGTTTATTTTAATTATGCAAGGGATTTAAACTAATTAGTTGGTATAAGAATTTCATTAAAACAGGAGCAAAGTTTGAATATCTATCAATGGCTCTCAGTCTTGGCTGCACATTGGAATTACACAAAGCTCCTTCAAAACTCCAACTGTCCAAGTTGTTTCCAAAGCAGTTTCTAGGTCCAGTCAGGTTAAAGCCAGCATTACAGAGTTTACTTTCCTTTCTCCCATATTGGATTTTCTGTTGTTCATAAAGAGCATTTGGTGGATGGATAAAGAAGATGTGATATATACACATGAAATATTACTCAGCCATAAAAATGGCACAGGTGGTGGATTGGGGGGGCAAATGAAGAAACAGACTCTTAACTCTAGAGAACACACTGATGGTTATCACAGGGGAAGTGAGGGGGTAGATGAGTGAAATAGGTGGTAGGTATTAAGGAGTGCACTTGTTCTGCTGAACACCAGGTGATGTATGGAAGACCTGAATCACTATATTGTACACCTGAAACTAATATTACGTAACTGGAAGTTAAATTAAAACTTAAAAAAAAAGTGGTTGGGAAAAACTTAGTATCCACTTACAACCAGAGGCCCTGGCTCTGCAGGAAGTGAAAGGGCACAGAGCTTTTTTTCTAGATGTTTCATGGGTTAAGAAGCCCCACACCTAGAAAACCAGTCCTCTGAGTCTCATAGGATATCACCAGGAGTCAGTTACAAACTTCTAGAATTGATCAGTTAATGTCTAAATCAATTAAACCTAGACATTGCTGGACAAACCTTACAGGATTAGGTCCCCCCAAAACTTTTTTTTAATGTTTATTTTTGAGGCAGGGAGGGGCAGAGAACAAGGGAAACACAGAATGCCAAGCAGGCTCCAGGCTCCCAGCTGTCAGCACAGAGCTGGATGTCAAACCCATGATTGGTGAGCCATGAACATTGAGATCATGACCTAAGCTGAACTCAAATGCCTACTGAGCCACCCAGGTGCCCCCAAACTATTCTTTTGTAAGTGAAAGAGACTCCATTCTCTGATTTGCACAAGATCTAGTCTTTCATGGGCCCTCTAGTTCCAACATGTTTGCTCCGAGACTGTTGTAGTGCTACATGAAGGAAAATTTGAGTCCACAGGCAGGTGAGAAGCCAGGTTTCAGAGTAAACAATGAACCCTCCGCATCTTGAGGCTCCGTGCAAGTTTTAGGCAGAGTGTTGCTGCCCCCTACTGGCAGTTAGTGGTGTTAACTCTCCAGAATGAGTCGCCTGCCCGCTGGTGGTGGTAAACCCCAAGCTGGAACAGCTCCTGAAGGGAGGGCATCCTGCACTAGCATGGCCTTAAGCAGAAAGGGCCTTGCCCTCAAATATATCAGATGGGGCCCTGCAAGAATGTTTTTTATTAACCACTGGTTCTACTACCTTTACTCTATTAAGATATGTGCTAAGGGAAAGATAAAACTGTTTCTGATTTGCATAAATTTTTATGCTGTCAGCAAAACAGTGTCAAAGGGCATGAGCTTAACATGGATTCTCAATTACTCATGCTATTAAAGAGCTACATTTTTATGTTATCAAAACAATTAGGGAACAGAGGAGTGAACTTTTACTAAACAACAAATTAGTGTAGTATCAATAGAGATGAATTTCCATTGTACCACATATTCTTTTCAATATATCCTACCACCATATTCCTGATTTTAGCTATTTATCCCTAAGACTTACAACACAATCACAAATATCCTCCCATAAACTTATTATAGCAATAAAACAGCATTCAATGTGACAAAACTAAAATTTTCCTTCTCAAACTCCTATCAATTGCTATATTCTCCATATCAAGTAAAACTGTAGAACAGTATTTGTGCAGTTCTTTTTAAAGAACTCATACTGGAGGATTAACTGGGACACATTTAAAGAAGAATGACATACCATACAATCTTTTTCTTTCCTTTTGAATAAATTTTACTTGCTATTTTTTAATTCTGGAATTATGCTCAGATATTCTCATGGAAATTTTGTAAAAGGTCTTTTCATGATTCCAAGATTCATACCTTTAGTGTCATAGAGCATGTGGTGTACAGTGCCACAGGAAGCAAGGGGAGCAAGCAGACCTAATATTATTTAATTTAGGAAAATTATGCCAAAAGTATTAATTTGAGTCTTTTTGACAGAAAGATGTTCTAACTTTATGTCCTTGAAGTATAAAACAAAGATAAAATTAATTTCTGTGTTAATAACTATCTTAATATAAAAATATGAAAACTGCTTCCTTTTTGATATAGTTCAAAATAAAAAGAGAAATTTTAAAAATCCAGCATAGATGGAAATTGCTTTTGTATTTTAGCTCTATTTCCCTAATTTATACTTATGTATATTAATTTTGTAAAATGTAACATATCAATCATTAATTTTAAGATATACAGTAATGACAACTGACAGGTATTCAAAAGGCCTCTAACTTAGCTATATATTTATTTACAAATGGTTAAAAATAAGACTTTATTTATTTATTTATTTATTTATTTATTTATTTATTTTTTACAGCATTTGATTTTATAGAATTAAAATTTCACACAGTACTCATTTTGATGTTAAAAAATTTCACAGAAAAAAATACGAATTACACAGCCTGATTGTATGGTACTGTTATTTCTGGTTTCTAGTTCTGGTAATTAAAACCTTCATTAACAATTCATTACCTGTACATTTATGAAGGCAGCTCACATGATTTGCAAACAAAACCTTCAGGTTTCATGAAATGTACCAAAGTATTCAGTGCAGCAAGAAAAGACAACCCAGTATGCAAGTTTACAGATTAACTTGCACACACCAGTTTCTGTGAACCAGTTTCAACCTTTCAAGGTGCTGTCCCTAAAGTTCCATATCACTGTGACCCACCCCTTCTACCCACAGAGGCTCCACGGGCCTTTGACAAGGCTCAAACAATGTGAGATCATGTGAAAAGTCGCTAACTTCATCTTTAGTCCTGTGAATTATTAATACTGGAGAGGTTACCTTAGAGACTTTGTCAATATTTAGGAATGCATCCAAACAGTAGGTCTTCATGGTATCAGGAAAAGCGACAGGCATTCCTGAGGTCAAAAGAGAATGAAGACTAAGGGCAGCACTCTTACACCAAGCAGCAACATCCACAGATGGTACTGTCTCTCTCTAATTTGGCCATATACAATCATATTTTCAGGGCATTATTTATATCTCGTCTTAAGAGCAAGCCAAGCAACTTCTATATCTTCACAGAGGTTCTTGTCTGATGGTTTACCAGAATTTGTGCCATCCCAGAATAATTCTATGAGAACATATTACAATTACTCTGTGATCCCAGTCCTCTGTAAAGCTGCTCATATGACCAAGATCAACAGCACTTCCATGCAGGAAGAATCAAGTGTACTCTACATTGGGTGAACAAGCAAAAACATGCAGACAATACTGTTGCCTTTACTGGCTTTAGTCATGAAACACTAATAGCATCTCTTTGTCTAAAGGAGTGCTGCCAGTCTACTGGTTATGATTGGTGTGAAGTCCAGAGGCTTCCACGTTCATCACACGTCAGCATGTAAGTTGGGTCATGTAGCAAAAAATGCTAATTTTTCAATTAATTAATTAATAGTTTATTGTCAAGTTGGTTTCCATATAACACCCAGTGCTTTTCCCCACAAGTGGCCTCCTCCATGACCATCACCCTCCTTCCTCTTTCCCCCTCCCCCTTCAGCCCTCAGTTTGTTTTCAGTATTCAAGAGTTTCTTGTGATTTGCCTCCCTCCCTCTCCCTAATTCTTTTTCTCCCCTTCCCCTCCCCATGGTCCTCTGTTAGGTTTCTCATGTTAGACCTATGAGTGAAAACATATGGTATCTGTCCTTCTCTGCCTGACTTATTTCACTTAACATGACACCCTCGAGGTCCATCCACATTGCCACAAATGGCCAGATTTCATTCTTTCTCA
>JAQQST010000022.1:589594-639575 GCA_028646485.1 Cryptoprocta ferox | reverse complement strand
CATCAGTTGATGGACAGTTAGGCTCTTTCCATGATTTGGCTATTGTTGAAAGTGCCTCTATGAACGTTGGGGTACATGTGCCCCTATGCATCAGCACTTCTGTGTCCCTTGGGTAAATCCCTAGCAGTGCTATTGCTGGGTCACAGGGGAGTTCTATTGATAATTTCTTGAGGAACCTCCACACTGTTTTCCAGAGCAGCTGTACATTCCCACCAACAGTGTGGGAGGGTGCCCATTTCTCTACATCCTTGCCAGCATCTATAATCTCTTGATTTGTTCATTTTAGCCACTCTGACTGGCATGAGGTAGTATCTCAATGTGGTTTTGATTCATATTTCCCTGATGACATGTGACTCTGAGCATCGTTTCATGTGTCTGTTGGCCATCTGGATGTCCTCTTTGGAGAAGTGTCTATTCGTGTCTTCTGCCCATTTCTTTACTGGATTATTGTTTTTTTGGGTGTGCAGTTTGGTGAGTTCCTTGTAGATTTTGGATACTAGCCCTTTATCCGATATGTTATTTGCAACTATCTTTTCTCATTGAATAGGTTGCCTATTAGTTTTCTTGATTGTTTCCTTTGCAGTGCAGAAGCTTTTCATCTTGATGAGTTCCCAATAGTTTCTTTTCGTTCTTGATTCCCTTGCCTTTGGGGATGTGTCAAGTAGGAAATTACTGTGGTTGAGGTCAAGGCTATCCTGGGTTTTTTGTGGTTCCATAAGAATTTTAGGATAGTGTGTTCTAGCTTTGAGAAGAATGCTGGTGCAATTTTCATTGGTATTGCATTGAATGTGTAGATTGCTTTGGGTAATAATGACATTTTAATGATGTTTTTCAGGGAATACTGTGAAAAATTATATGCCAACAAACTGGACAACCTAGAAGAAATGGAAAAAGTCCTAAACATACATGCACTACCAAAACTCAAACAGGAAGAGATAGAAAATATAAACAGACCCATAACCAGTGAAGAAATCAAATCAGTTATCAAAAATCTCCCGAAGAATAAGAGCCATGGGCCAGATGGCTTCCCAGGGAATTCTACCAGACTTTTAAATCAGAGTTAATACCCATTCCTCTCAAGCTATTCCAAAAAATAGAAATAGAAGGAAAACTTCCGGACTCATTCTACAAAGCCAACATCACTTTGATTCCCAAATCGCTTCCAGATCCTACTACACGAACTTTAATGATACCCCCCCGAGATGAGATATACTCCCGCAGACAATTGGCTTCCTAGCTGGGGACCTAGTAGGGGGAAGCTCCCATCTTCCCTGATGATTGTTTGTATTTCTGAGGGATTGGTTGTAATAGCTCCATTTTCATTTGTGATTTTGTCTATTTGGCTGTACTCTCTTTTCTTTTTAAGAAGTCTGGCTTGAGGTTTATCACTTTTGTTTATTTTTTCAAAACACCAACTCTTGGTTTCAGTGATCTGTTCAACTGTTTTTTGAATTTGATATTGTATATTTCTGCCCTGGTCTTTATTATTTCTCTTCTTCTGCTGGGTTTGGGGTGCTCTTGCTACTCCCCTTCTAGTTCCTTCAGGTGCTCTGTTAAATTTTGAGTTTGTGCTTTTTCCAGTTTCTTGAAATAGGCCTGGATTGCAATATACTTTCCTCTTAGGACTGCCTTTGCTACATCCCAGAGAATTTGAATTGTTGTATTTTCATTTTCATTTGTTTCCATATATTTTTAAAATTTCTTCTCTAATTGAGTGATTGGCCCAATTGTTCTTTGGTAGGGTGGTCTTTAACCTCCATGTTTTCAGAGGTATTCCAGACTTTTTCCTGTGATTGATTTCAAGTTTCATAGCATTGTGATCAGAAAGTGTACATGGTATGATCTCAATTCGTTTGTATTTATGGAGGGCTGTTTATGACCCAGTATGTGATTTGTCTTGGAGAGTGTGCCATGTGTACTCGAGAAGAAAGTGAATTCTCTAGCCTCGGGATGTAGAGGTCTAAATATATCTGTCAAATCCATCTGGTCCAATGTGTCGTTTTGGTTCATTGTTTCTTCAGTGATTTTCTGGTTGATCTAACCATTGCTCTATGTGGAGTATTAAAATCCCCTGCAATTAGCACATTGTTATCAATAAGATTGTTTCTGTTTGTGATTAATTGTTTTATGTAGCTTGGTGCTCCTGAATTTCGTGTGTAGATGTTTATAATTGTTAGCTTTTCCTGATGGAGAGACCCTGTAATTATTACATAATGCCCTTCTTCATCTCTTGTTACTGACTTTACTTTAAAGTCCTGTTTGTCCAATATAAGTATGGCTACTCCAGCTTTCTTTTGACTTCCAGTTGCATGTAGATACTTCTCCATCCCCTCACTTTCAATCTGAAGGTGTCTTCAGGTCTAAAAGGGATCTGTTGTAGACAGAAAATAGATGGATTTTGTTGTTGTTTCTTTTATCCATTCTGCTACCCTATGTCATTTGATTGGAGCATTTAGTCCAGTTACATTCAGTTATTATTGAAAAAAGTGGTTTTAGAGCCATTGTGTTCTCTGTAGGATTCATGCTTGTAGTGGTGTCTCTGGCACCTTGTATTCCTGGCAACATTTCCCTCATAGAGTCCTCCTTAGATTTCTCGTAGGGATTTATGTTTATTTGGGAAAACCTTTATCTCTCCTTCTATTCTGAATGACAGGCTTACTGGATAAAAAAATTCTTGGCTGCATATTTTTTCTGTTCATCACATTGAAGGTTTCTTGCCATTCCTTTCTGGCCTGCCAAGTTTCAGTAGATAGGTCTGTCACCATCTGATAGGTTTCCCTTTGTATGTTAGGGCCCCTTTATCCCCAGCTGCTTTCAAAATTCTCTCTTTATCCTTATATTTTGCCAGTTTCACTATGATATGTCATGCCAAAGGTCAATTCAAGTTATGTCTGAGGGGAGTTCTCTGTGCCTCTTGGATTTCAATATCTATTTCCTTCCCCAGATTGGGGAAGTTCTCAGCTATCATTTGATCAAGTACCCCTTCATCATCTTTCTCTCTCTTTTCTTCTTCAGGA
Source organism: Cryptoprocta ferox (assembly GCA_028646485.1). Classification (NCBI taxonomy): domain Eukaryota; kingdom Metazoa; phylum Chordata; class Mammalia; order Carnivora; family Eupleridae; genus Cryptoprocta; species Cryptoprocta ferox. The sequence goes on along the minus strand of JAQQST010000022.1, from coordinate 636,558 downwards.
ATTCCTATGGTACTGATATTGTTCCGTTTGATTGTATCACTTAGTTCTAGAATTCTCCTTTCGTGCTCCTGGATCAATTTATCTCTCTTTTTCTCGGCTTCCTCTTTTTGTATAACTCTGTCTTCTAATTCACCTATTCTCCTCTCTGCCTCTTAATTCATGCAGTGGCAGCCGCCATTTTATTATGCACCTCATTTATAGCATTTTTTAACTCGTCACAGATATTTTTAAGATCCCTAGTCTTTGTATCAATAGGTTTTCTGATGTCTTCCATGCTTCTTTCAAGCCCAGCGATTAATTTTATGACAATTGTTCTAAATTCTTGCTCCATTATATTGCTTATATCTGTTTTGAGCAATTCTGTAGCTGTGACTTCTTCCTGGAATTTCTTTAGAGGACAGTTCTTCCGTTTTGTCATTTTGGCTAGATTTCTGTCTCTTGCCAGTTTTAAAAGCTTGTTATGCACTCTGTACCTCTGAGTATTACTGTATTAAAGGAGACTCATTGACTGTCTAGGGCCTGTCCATTCAGGAAGTGTTCTTTCAATGGTGTCTCTTTGTTTCTCTTGTTGTGTCTTTGGTTATTTTATTTTCCTACTGAGTGATATTTGGGCCTCTGCCCCATGTGTACTTTGGCTTGCTTCTTGAGGTAGCCCTGAAAAGAAAAACAGAAAGACAAACACACAGGTAACAAAAGCACATAAATGCGCAGACAAATCAAACAAACAAGCCAACCAAAAGGGGAAAGAAAAAAAAGGGGAGGTGTGGGGGGGAACAAAAACAACAAAAGATAGAGGACAGTCTAAAAGCATAAAGCCAGAAATCCCAGATCCCAGCTACAAATAAAGAGTAGGGTGGAGGCAGTGTTGTTGGAAGAGCATATACAAAGAGAGGTGACAGGGGTGTGGTGAAGTGATATTGATCGATGAGCAGGCAGAGAGACTAAAAGGCTTAATTCAGAGAGAGAAAGAAGAGAATATGGTAGGAAGTGAGGAGAAAAAAACAAAGATAATATTACCCAAAAAACTATATAGTCTGATTATTCCAGACAGAGAGAGAAATGGAGGTAGCATCAAGAGAATGGATTAAGTATGACTCTTTAGGCAAACCAATGTTCTGAGTTCCCAGTCCAGTGGAGGGGAGAGATAAGAATGGGATAAGGGAAAATATATCCTAATAGCAAGAATTGAACTAAACATGGAAATGCATCAATGTCGGTCTTCCCCAGGCTCCGAAAAAAAAAAAAAAAAAAAAGGCAGCTCTCCAGCGCCAATGGGCGTGGTTGGTGTAAGCAGGTCTCGCCTCCACTGAGGGTCCCTTGGGCTGCTCCCTGAGGCCTTGCCTTGTGGTTGTGGGGAGAAAAACGGCGGCGCCCCAGTCCCTTCTCAAACCAAGCATTGCAACCCACTCTTTTGGGTCCGATCTCCTGGTGCCACGGTGGGCCAAGTTGTATTTTCTAAGCCCTGCCTCACTTCCAGATCCTAGTACCCGAACTTTAATGATACCACCCAAGATATACTCCAGCAGGCAGTTGGCTTCCTAGCTGGGGATCTAGTAGGAGGAAGAGGGGAGCAGTTTCTCCTGGCACTGCCTGGGATGGGGCACTGAACCCAAGGAAAGTACCCCAGCTAGAGACAAAGGATCTCTCACCCTGAATCCTGCGGTTATAGATGGGATGATAGGATCCGTCTCTGTCCTGGGCTGAGGTTTTTCTCTTCTCTAGAGACAGCTCTATGAGTGTTTTCAGCTTCTCTTTCTCTTCCCTGTGTCTCCATGGCTCTGCGTGGCTCTGCGCAGAGGAGGGGTTCCTCCCCTCCAAACCTCTGGGTCTCTATTCCTTTTATCTTTCCCATTTTGCACTCATGCACCTATAAGGCTGTGTTCTTAATGGATTCTCTCTCTTTTCCTCCCAGACTCTTGCCTATCAGAGTATTGTGGCTTCAGTCCTTCTTAGATTGATAGACATGGGCAGACAAAAGGTATAGAGCTCCCTACATCTCTGTCATCTTGCCTGACCCCCCAATATTTTTATATTTTGGGGGTAAATACCTTGTAGTGCAACTACAATCATAGGGTAGTTCCATTTGGGGATATAATTGATTTTACTATTTGTGCCTTTTAACCATTGTACTAGCTTTTAAGTGATTGTTCTCCTACCTTTACTATGTACTTGCTTTTACCAATGAAATATTTTTCTGTCATAATTTTATTATTTTTAGTTATGGCATTTTCTTTTCCACATAAAGAAATCTCCTTAACATTTGTTATAAGGCTAGTTTAGTTGTGATGAACTCCTTTAATGTTTCTTTGTATGAGAAATTATCTCTCCTTCAATTCTGAGTGATAATCTTGATGGGTCTAGAGTATTCCTGATTGTAGTTTTTCCCATTTGGCAATTTGAATATAATATGCCAATCTCTTCTGGTGTGGACAGTTTCTTCTGAAAAATCAGGTGATAGCTTTATGAGATTTTTCTTTATGTAACTAGTTGGCTTTCTATGCTATATTTAAGATTCTCTAATCTTTCTTTAATCTTTGGCATTTAATTATTATGTATCTTGGTATGGGTCTCCTTGGGATTATCTCATGTTCCCTAGACTTGGATGTCTGTTTCCTTCCTCAGAATAGGAAACTTTCAGCTGTTAACTTCTTCAAATAAGTTTCTATGTTTTTCTTTCTCTTTTGTCCCTCTGGGACCCTTGAAATGTGAATGTTAGTACACTTGATATTGTCTTGAGGTCCCTTAACCTATCCTTATTTTGTTTAATTCTTTTTTTTTTCTTTGGTATTCAACGTGAGTGCTTCCATTACCTTGTCTTCCAAATTCCTGATCCATTCATCTACATAATCTACTGTTTATTCCTTCTGCTGCATTTTTCATTCCGAACTATACTCTTCAGCTTTGATTAGTTCTTTCTTGTATTTTTAATCTCTGTTAAAGTTCTCACTGATTTTAGTGAGTCTTCTCTTGTGTCTGCTAAACATATTTATGACTCATTTTGAACTCTTTTTCAGGTTGATTGCTTATCTCTATTTCATTTAATTCTTCCAAAAAATTCTTTTGTGAGTATAGAAGACACATAATATTACATTAGTTTTAGGTGTGTAACACTGTGATTCAATATCTCTTTATTTTATGATCACCAAAAGTGCACCTACTATCTGTCCCATTACAGTATTATTACAGTATCATTAACTGTATTCCCTATGCTGTGCCTTTAATTCCTGTGGTTTATTCATCACATAATTGGATCCTGTGCCTCCCACTTCCCATCACTGATTTTGCCCATCTCCCCATCCCCACCTCTCTGATAACCATCAGATTCAGTTAGTTCTTTTTTGGAAGTTTGCCTTATTCTTTTGTTTGGATAATATTCTTCTGTTTCCTCATTTAAAAAAACATTTAATTTTCTGGGTTTGTTTTAATGAATTAGACAGAACAGATACTTCTCTGAGACTTGAAATATGACCTGTGTAGCAGGGTCACCTGTGTAACCTGCATGTGTCTGGTGACTTTGGGCTGGCTGGCTAGAGTAGTAGCTAGTAGTAGCCACTAGAGTGGCAAGTTGGGAGTCTTGGGGTGCTTCATGCTGGGGTTTCTGTAGTGGGAAACATGAGTAGTGCTGGTGTTTTGGTGTAGATGAGTACCCTGGCGGTTTGGCTGGACTAAGGTAAGGTTGGACCAGGGATTTTTTTATCATGTTTTTTACCACACTGTGGCCACCGTAGGAGATGGCTGAGGCTGGTGTGGCCTCAAGGTCTAGGGATCACTGAGGTGGTAGACCAGACAGAGAACTGGATACTTCTTCCATTTGTGCTATAAGGTAGAGAGGAAGGTGTAAGTGATCAAAGTTAACATCTCCACTAATTGGAGAAAGCAATTTATATGTATGGAGCAAGACAATTAAATGCGATGCATAGTCTTTCGTTGGAAAGTAAGGAAAGAAACTATAAGTATTATCAGGCTAATAGGAAAAATTTGAACAACTTTGGAATATTAGAGAATAGTATTATAGTAATATGAATTTTCCTAGTACTGAAAATTGCTCTGTAGCTGTGTTGGAAAATGTACTTCTATTGATAGTTGCACATTAAAATATTAGGAGTAAAGACGCATCCTGTTTATAATTTATCTTCACTGGTTTAGAAAAACAAATAGTGTAGCAGATGATGCCACCCGAAAGTATAGTACTTTGTTATACTATTTTGAGCCAAAAACATTTGAAAAATAGCAAATGCAAAGAGAGACTCTTCTGAACTCACGTATCTGACTAAATGCTTTTCCTCCAAAAGGAACTCAACTATTTTTAATACTCTCCTAGGAATTTTATCAACCAGGGAGGATTGACCCTGTCACAAGAGAGAACACTACAATATACTACAGTGAAACAAAGTTGTCACAAACTACCATACCTCTCATCTATTTTTCTTAGTGTTTAATAATCTTTTCTAAAGGTTATTTACTCTTTCCCAGTTAAGGTGATATTTAATCCTGGATCTTAAATGTTTTTTAATGTTTATTTATTTTTGAGAGAAAAAGACAGAGCATGAGAACAGGAGGGGCAGAGTGAGAAAGGGAGACATAGAATCTGAAGCAGGCTCCAGGCTCTAAGCTTCCAGCTCAGAGCCCACTGTGGGACTCAAACTTGTGAACCCTGAGAACGTGACCTGGACTGAAGTTGGACGCTTAACTGACTGAACCATCCAGGTGCCCCTTGATCCTGGATTTTAAAACACTACTTTACTGCTTTAATGTTAAGAAGCCACACACACACAGTGTGTTAATAAACCAACACAGCTATATAATGTTAATAAATTTGTTAATCTGTTTTTATTACAGGGGCCTCAGGCATAACAAAAAAGTGGAAGGAAAATTATGTTTACTCACCTATGGTGTGATTGATTTTACTTGTCTTTAGTGCCCTTTGGCTTAGCCGAACGCTATTCTACATATTACTACAAAGATATTTTTATATGTAATTAAAAATTAGTCAGTAAACTGAATAAAGCAAGTTACTTTTTGTACTAGAGTTCTCATTCAATAAGGAGGAGAAAATTAATTTTTATAATAGAAAAAAATTAAAAGAACGAGGTCATCCGAGGAAGGGGGAACTCTACCTCCGGTCTGCCTTCAAACTCCAGTGCAGAAAGCTTCCTTTCTTCTATTCCTTCTTTTCCACTTTCATACTTCTCCCACTCCAGGAAGCTTAATACTCTTGTACAAAGCATAATAATACTTTATTATATTTTTCCAAGACTGCTCTTAGTACAAAAGTTAGTACAGATCTTAAATCATTCTTACCCAACTGACATGTACAAATTAGCCAGTAGGTGCCAAGCAATGACTCAGTGTCAACTCAGTTAATGGCACTCATTCCTACAGGAAGTGATAGCCATTACCTCCTCCCTTCACTTTGAGTAGAGAAATATGCAGAATAGAAGAATGGAAGAAAGTGAAAAATCTTCATTAAAATCATTCATAGCTTTTCCAAGTCTTGGTGAATTGTAATTCCATCTTTCTAATGGCTAAGACCAAAATCCTCAGTATTACTGAGGATTCTCACCTTCTCTAAATCTAGATCCTATCAGTTACCAAATTCTACTTGCTCTACTCTCAAACTGCATCTGGTGTGTGCCCATTAATCATTATATCACTTTCCCATTGGTTCATCCTAAAGTTGAATCACTTCAATGACCTCTCTTCTCATCTCGGCAATCAGTATTGTCCCTTTCCAATCTAAATCAAATCATAGCATTTACCTTTCATAAATTACCAGAGACTTTCTAACTTACACAAAAGGAGAAGACTGAGACTCATAAAATGGCCTACAGAGTCATTTACAGTTTACACTATCCATCCCATGCTGCTGTAAGATAAACAACCACCTCTGACCTCATGCCTTATACATCTTTGTATCACTGTTTATGTGCCTGCCTAACCATGTAGGCCCTCATGTGTAGGCATGAGCCCTTTGCAGGCCTTTGAACTGGCTGTGGCATTTCCGTAGAACATTTGTTCTCTTGAAGTTTTGCCTTACTTGGCATTTTAGTTAATGAACCACTGATTCTATGTACACTCTCAACTCATTTATTTACTTTACTTTATTTCTTGTCCAACTTCTAATTTGGTAAATATTACCATAGAAGCATACCAAACATTTTTAATATTTAGTAATTTTACATTTATATTTATATATTTTATATATTTTTCTCCCACTACAAAGCAAATTTCTTAAGGACATACATTTTTACTGATACATTCTTGGTTACTAGAACACTGCTTGTTATAAAATACTAAGGTCAATAAATAATTTGTTGATAAGAAAAATTAAAAATAAGTGTAGGGAATGAAGTTGGTTTATATTTTTATGAGGCATGCTATAAAAAATAACTAGAGTTGAAATGACTGAAATTTAACAAAAAAATTTGAACTTATATCTTTCAAGAAAACTGCCTTCTAAGTTTGGGAGTCTGTATTCAAATACCAATTTAATTTGTATCCTGAGACCTGGTTTTCTTCCAGGTGAAATTGAGGATAATACAATTTATCTTTAAGTGTTTTGATGGAAGATTAAATGAGATAATGTATCTGACATTGGCTTAATATAATAAAATGCTGGTTTAATATTTGTGTATTCTTACACTTAAAAATCTGTTTCAAATATTGTATTCTAGCAAGAAAAAGTAAGACATTTATGCAAACTTAGAAATCAAGTCCAAAATATAAAATTTAGACATTAAAATACCTCCTGTTCATCCAAACTGAAATTGTGAAGCTATCTCTTCTTATATAGGTAGGTAGGAAAGTAGACAAGCACATGTAAGTCCAAACATATGCTCACTCTCTGTGTCCAGGACTACAAATAGTGAAGAAGTAGAAATATCTTGGGGAATCCATTTTCAGAAATGAGTATATTTAGATCTTTGGAAGCCAAACAGTTTCAAACCTGAGAAGTGGATGTTTCAAAGACAATGATTAACAAACACATTATCTCTACCATCACTGCCACTATTACAACAAAACCAGGTTTGCTAGTATGTGTTAGCATTGGGAATAGTTCAAGTATTAACACAAAATCTTATAGTTAAGCAAATACTGCCCTTAGATGACTGAATTTCATAAAAGACTAGATTTGGCTCTTTCCTTTCCTATATATATAGTTTTCCTCCTAAATTATGGATTACCTGAGCTCTAGAACCTAAAATTATGCCTAAAAATCTATGGGCCCACAGCTGAAATTAAGTCCTCATTTGTGTTTTTCATTTTGCTATTTAAGCTCTCCATGCCATTTCATCCCATTGAAATACTCATACCCCTTTATCTACCTAAGTGTGCTTTAAGGATAAAATGACACAAAAGATGAGAAAATGCATTGACCTAATTTACAAACACCAGATAAATGTGAATTATGTGAGGAATTATTAAACCCTAAAATGTACAGTGGCACTGATTAACTGATCTTTTATTTCCTTCAACTGACATCTACTTTGTTGGTTTCTCTAAGCTGGTGCCTATATCCTTTTAGATAACTTGCTAGTGTAGTTTGCAGAATAGGCCTTAAAGAGAATATGCAGAAGTAAATGGTAAATAAAACTGCAAAATTAAAATTATTCAGTGGTTTATCCTGTTCATTGATAGCCATACCATCTCTTCAATTATCTCTCAAAATTACATCCTCCTCTTCTTGCTTGCTGAAAATTACATTTAAGGAATTATTTCTCAGGGAGGGCTCCTGTGGTTGCAGGCATCAGAGACAATTGGGAAAGTGAGATGAAGTTATGGTAAAGGATCTCCTTCATTAGCTATAGTACATGCCAGTCAATTCTAATTCATAAGTAAGCTGAGAGCTGAAGACATTCCTTGGACACGCAGAAAGGAAAGAAAGACTGCACCTGGCACAGGCCCTAGAATAACATGATAGTTTCCTCAGGTCACCAACTCCAAGGATAATCAGCTCAGACTTAAATTTAGCAGAGGGGAAAGAGGCCAAACCATCCTGTGTACACTCAGGCCAATCTACCTACCAGCCTTATGAAAGATGGAAAGCCTGGAAAACTTCTAAGACAGTTGACAGCTTTAGTTGCAAGGTCAAAACAAGAAGCCCAAGAACCCTGAAAAGAGACTATTGGAGGTCATACAAGGAAGTTCCTTTCTCACAGAAAGCAAAGACAAGAATTGCCTGGAGGTGAATTCTGTGCACAAGCATACCTCAGTCCTCAGTCAGAAAATGACCCTCAACTGGAGAGAAAATTTTAAGAGAAGGGAAGAATTCCACTAATACTCTACTGGAGTCAACCACCTGAGAACATTTGTCTGGTCTCAACATCTCCTCCCATGTGTCCGGTAAATAATGGAACCAAGACATGTAGTCTCTATTTTGGGGTTTTGTTTGTTTCTTTGTTTCTTTGTTTGTTTTGTTTTAACATTAGTTTTCCTCTATTGATAAAAAGTCCCTTTGTAAATTCCTACCACATTTTCAGCAGATCAAAGAACAGAACATTTCCACACTTGGGCAGCATGGAGAGGAATGATCAGAAGGGGACTGTAGGTAGAGAAAGTAGACCTACAGTAGACAGATTGTAGATAGATAGTCCCATTCCTGGGCCCAAGGAAAATTCAGAGGCACTGAGGGAACAGAGAGAATGTGAGTGAGAGGGACATGACTAGCTTTATAACTTGGGTACTAGTGTGAAATGAAATGGCAGTGTTCTTTTCAAAATAAAAAATTTTAAGTTGGTGGCAGTAGAGCATTAAGCCACAAAAGGTGCATTGGTGAATATGGGGCTTTCTCTGGCTGCATATGTTACATGTTTCTGGAGTTAACCCTGAAGAGGGGAAATCATCAGAATCAAGCAAGAAGGTTGATCTTGACTTGCTTTGAATTTAATTTTGGTCTCTTGTCTATAACCTGTTCTGATGTAATAGATACTTTTTTTATAAAGTCAATTATTACCTTATGCTAATATGGAAGCTATATTCTATGAAACAGCTTTGATGTCCACAAAAGAACTATATTAAAATATATGAACATGTATTACTTGCAAACAATAATTTTGCTTCACAATGGAATAAGTTTATCGTTTTTATCATTGAAGTCTTTTGGGAGTAAGTAATGCTTTGTCTTCTATATGTTATTGGACCTGCTATTTTTCTTAATCATTTATAATATGAATGACTACTGAGAAAACACTAAAGAAGTGAAAAGGTGAGTGAAACTACCAATTTTCAAGATGAAAATTCCTTTAATTGAGAGTTTATTGGTTTTAGTGGGATGAGGCAAAAAACAAACAGATTGAGTGTTATAACATAATAATTTGAAAATTGAGGCAAGGAAATTTTTTTATTTATATGATATGTTGTATTATTATAATGTCTACATAACAGTTGTAATGATAGAAAACATGGATGGTTTAATGACACAGATTATAACTTTATTATTATATTGCCTTAGTTTAGGATTAGAGAAGTGTATTGTGCTTAAATGAGATTGCTTCTGAGGTATCTACTCAGAGTTCAAACACTGTCACTCGCTTTAACTGTGTGGACAGATATGTGTGATTTTGGACAATTTATTTAATACCTCCAGGATTCCCACACCTACAATAAAGAAAAATAATAGTGCCTCTACCATAGCTTTGTGTGAGGATTTAACAAGATACTACATGGGATACTACCTGGCATATAGTATGCATCAAAAAATGTTTGTTATAACTACTGCCATTATTATATCATGATTGTTGTTATTGCTGTTTCTATTATTATTAAACAATCTGTCCCCAGCCTGCCTCTCAACATTATTTCCTGTCACCTTCTCTTACTCTAAACAGGCTCAAACCAAACTCAACACCCACCGTATATACTTGAAATTCTTTTTGTTGCGTTTGCTGTACATAGACTGGGTAAACATTTGCAGGGGTTTTTGTTGAACGAAATCTCCCTTAAAATTCCTTTTGGCTCAGGGAATCTGGGTGGCTCAGTCAGTTGAGCATCTGACTCTTAGTTTCCACGCAGGTCATGAGTTCCCATTGGTGAGATCAAGCCCCATGTCCAGCTCTGCACTGAGAGCTTGGAGCCTGCCTGGAATTACCTACCCACCACCCTTTTCTCCACCCCCCCCCCAAATAAATAACCTGAAAAAGAAAAAGTTCCCTTGGCTATAAGATTCCATCAGATCAGCAAAACGAACAGGAAAGATAGCGGCATATTTGACATTCTCCAGAGTGTTCTTTGACTCTCCTCTGTTTCGCCTCCTCCACTCATTTTAGCATGCTAACTGAACTCCTGTTCCATCACACTGAGCACAAGGTGGAAATGTGGCAGGTGGGGGTCCTGGAGAAACACTACAGTCAGGTAGAGATTGTCCTGGTGGGAGGGCAGAGATGTGGTAGACAGACCCTGGTGCTTGATCCCAAGCGAGTCACTTAGATTCTCTGAGCTTCAGTTTTTCAGTAGTAAAATGTGGGTATTAGTGTCCACTGCAGAGAGTGAGAGGTGAACTAGATACTGTACAAACAGTAGACTCAATACCCCCTCCCTGTCATTACTGGGGGACTGGGGCTGTATCTGTTAACGGGATTTAGATGAACAGATGGAGATTGTGGGGTCACAGGGGAAAGTGGTTTGCAGGCAGGTAGGGCAGATGGTGAGAGGCCCTAGAACACGGACAAAGGGACCCCAGGCTTGAGAAAGCAAAGCGTGGGGAGACTTGCTGCTGTCACTTTCTTCTGTTCCTTCTCTTCTTCTTCTTGCCAGTGCTTTGCACTGAATTTAATAGGTTAAAAATAATAGGAATGATTTTCATAAACCCAGACTTCCTTGGCTGTTTCTCCAGCTCTGAAAATAGCTACAAATCTGTCTCAGGCCCACTTTGTAAAGCAAAAATGAGACACAATATGCCCTGACACCTCTTCCTTGTTCTACTAGGGTCACTCACTTCTGGGTTGGATGGGGTCAGGGGGGAGGGGACCTGTCCAATGCAGGCTCTCCTGGCACATTTTTCACAAGTGTTGTGGTCCATAACAATGAAGAAGGTTGAATCAGTGTCAGATGGGTGCTTTACCCATTTTTCACCAAAGAGCCCTGAGCCTGAAACGTATCCTGCGGTTCTTTTGCCACTCAAAACCACCCTCTTTTCCATTCGGATGGAAAATTCCCACTTCCATGGTGGTTGTACCCAGCACATGCTAACCCACTTATAATGGTAGTTTTGGTGAGGCAGGAATTATCTGTGATTCTGAAACATGCATATTGAGAGTTTTGAATTATATAGGGAAGAAATCAAGCTGGCTACAGCCACAGGTTCAGAGTTTGGCCAGCGGGGTTCAAGGACCTTCCTCACTAAAGCAAGTCAGTTCAGTGAAATGCTATAACTGTTAATTGAGCATCTGTTCTCTGCCAGGCATTCTGGCAAACAGAGTGATAGGAAAAAATCTGTTATAAGATGGCCAACAGGACTGATAAAGAAATACCTGTCCCTGATCAAAGGCTCCCTCTTCCAAGTTCTTCCCACCCTGCTTGTCACATACATTAATGAGGAATGTGGAAGTAACAGGCTATAAATTGCAACCTCTGCTGATGCTCTGGGCTCAGACCTCTGGAGAATGATCTCCTCTGAGCCCACTGGTGTAAAATAAACCTCCCTCCCTTCCAAGATCTCCAAGTGCTGCTTGGTTCTTCCGCTGGGTGATCCAGACCAGATTCTGCAACAATCAGAACCTGAAGTGAGAACCCAGTCAACAATTTCCCCACCATCCCCCCATGAAGAAGGAAGTCAAGTAGATGAAGAAATGGGGAAGTAGGCATTGCTCCTGCCTTAAAAGGGTCTGTATAACACTTGACTTTAATCCCCAGGGAGAAAAATACTCTCCCATAAATATGATTTGCAAAAAGGTGTCTGCAAGTATTTCAACAGGGTGGGGAAGGGGATAAGGAGTAGTATGCCCACTGTTTTGCATCTTAAAATAATCTCAAGCAGGAATTTTTCAATCTTTAGTGTTTTACCTTTCACATACCATTTACAGGCTCAGGGTATGGTATTTGTAACCATATTAAGCAGCAAATGGGTCCCTGTTACTCAAAATGGTGAAGCACCATTTTGAAAGCTGCTCTTCATCTAAATATAGAACTCAAAGAGTCAGAGTTCAAACACATCTTGTGCTGAAAATGCTCCCTTTAAAATTTACAGTTTGGTTTTTAAGTTAAATTGCCCAATTTTAGAGATGGACTCTAGAGAAGTTTGATGGTAATCCTTTTCATAATTAGTAAAAAATAAGGAGTAGAAAAGTAAAAGATCTTCCTCATGGTCAGGCTCAAGTGAATACAATTTCAACTTGACATTTGATTTGCTGTTTCACAAAAATTATGGCGGGGAGAAAATACCTAAGATACACTAAACTTAACACTAAATCAATCAATCGATCGATCGATCAATTCCTTAAGGGTGCTTTACCTCCCACCCAATTCAAGAAGCCGGGCGAATAGACAAAGAGGGCCGGGGTGGGGTGCAAGCCCTGGGCTGGTCCGAAAGCTGAGTCACAGGAATCGCACCCCTGCAGTGGGCGACGCCCTCCGGAGCGGCCACCGCACCCTCGCTTGGGGATGTCCGCACCAGACAAACCCAGCTTCGCAGTAAAGGAATGCCTTCCCCCGACTAGGTACCCTCCAGACCTTAATTATCATACCGGGTCCTCAAGAGCAATTTTCCGCGGCTGTTGCAAAAATCCATTATGATAACATAGACACGGAGAGGGAAAATGCATCATGCAGGAAGTGTTGGGGGGGGGGGCTTCGGTTCATTTTAATTTCCGCCGTTGTTACGGTTAGAGTGCATTGGTGCACACGGGGTTGGGGTCCCCCAAACGCCAGGCCGGTAACCGAGCGCCGTTGTGGAGCCGGGATGCGAAGGGGTTAAGCGGGCCGGCGGGTGTATCACCTCATTTACATAGGAGCGCGCGTATAGCAGAGCGTCCGGCCAGGCATTCGGAGAAGGCCACTGCACGGGTCGGACTTCGCTCTTTTGGGCACCTCCCTCTGGTGAGCCCCAGGGCCCCTGCCTCCTGCCCTACGTCCCTTCAGCGCTCCGCGCCCGCGCTCGTCCCTCGGCGCCAGTCTCCCTACGGAGGCGCCCCTGCAGCCCGAGCGCAAACGGTCCTCCCGGGGAAGCCTGGCTTGGGGGCTTGGAGGGGAGGTGGGTGCCAGACCCATCCAGATGCTGGGGAACAGGGTCGGGACCTCGGTGATTTTAAAAACAAAACCCTCCCCAAAGCGGACCTTTGGCCGTGCAGCTCCGAGGGAACATTTTTTTCTCCCCCGCCCGGGGCATTCTACGTTGCCTCTTCGACGCCGATGAATCGGGAACAGAAAGATTCTTTGTTCCAACTCCCACCCACCCGAGCCCGGAGCTTCGACAATTACGTTTTTCTTGTAGCCTCCGATGGCTTCTTGGGCTCTTATCTGTCCAGATGGAGGTGGCTGGGCTCCACTGTGCGCTGAAAAAAAAAAGGGGGGGGGGACAGCCCTCCTTGCGGGGGCTGCCTAGGTGCCCCTCGGTGCAGAGCGGGACGGGTTGATGGGGTGTGGGGCAGCTTTGTGCAGCCGGCGGCATTGTTTTGCACCAGCGAGGAAGCGGTAGGGCGGTGGTCGGAGCGCCGGCTGCAGCTGCCGCCTTTGTGAGCCGGGAAGAAAGCCCGGGCGCGCATCTTCCGGGGGCGAGACCACGCACGGAAAATGGCATACCGTGCAGCCCGGGATTCATTTTCAGAATTTTCACTCGATCCCGACTTGAAATGGCTTCATTATTTACTCCCCTTTTAACCAGCCTTTTGTCTTTAAACGTTGCAATTAACCACCCACTGTAGTGTGTGTGTGTGTGGGTGGGTGGGTGGTGTGTGTAAGGAGATAGAGGATAGAGGGGGGGTGTGGTGTGTGTGTAAGGAGAGGATAGGGTGTGTGTCTGTGTGTGTATGTTGTGTGTGTAAGGAGATAGAGAATAGAGGGGTGTGTGAGTGTGTATGTGTGTAAGGAGGCAGAGGAGAGACTAGGGTGGGTGGCCCGCGCGATCTCACCCTACCTCTTGGCTTTGTATATGCAGCTTCCTCTGCAACCATGTCTGACAAACCCGATATGGCTGAGATTGAGAAATTCGATAAGTCGAAATTGAAGAAGACAGAAACGCAAGAGAAAAATCCGCTGCCTTCAAAAGAAAGTAAGTCTCCCCCATCCTCCACCTTAAGAAAAGGCGGCGCGGGAGGATTGACGGGGCGGGGGAGTGCGGGGGAGGAGCTTGATATTGAATGTGGCCTGGAAAGGTTAATTAAAAAATGTTTTGCAGCGAACAAGTAAGGCTTTAATAATTTAATAATGGGATATTTAATATATCATATTAATATGCAATATTATTTTATTCCATTTTATTTGTTAAGTATCATGATGGAACAACTTGATACTTGGGATATGGGAAGAGACCGTAAAAGAAAGTACAGTCTTACACTAGGCGGTACTCAGTCCCTCTAATGAGCGCCCTCCATCTTTTCTTTCTCTTTCCTGTCACAGCTATTGAACAGGAGAAGCAAGCAGGCGAATCGCAATGAGGCGTGCGCCGCCGATATGCACTGTACATCCACAAGCATTGCCTTCTTATTATACTTCTTTTAGCTGTTTAACGTAAGATGCAAAGAGGTCGGATCAAGTTATTAATGACTGTGCTGCCCCTTTTCACATCAAAGAAGCTGTACTACTACTGACTGTAATGCCATGTCCCCTTTCCTTTCTGCCTGCCTGGCTAGCAGCGAAGGAAGAGGCTTGCTTGTTGAAGGAAGATGGGTAGAGACGACTAGTGCTAGTCCAGGGTACCCTGCAGGCTGTAGAATATAGTTTAATAACAGTACCAGTTTTTTCTTTGTATGATTTTAATTATTGGAATGCACAATTTTTTAATATGCAAATAAAAAGTTTGAAATGTGGTTGGTGTGACATGTTTGGAAAGAATGACTTATTCTCACTTGAAATCTGGGTAGGAGAGCCTGTCTCTTGGTCTAACTGGGGAAAAATAATAACAAATATGTGGTAATTTGGATAATCCTGTTACAGCATAAAATGGGATGACCTTGTCCAAATAAGCTAATTGAGACATCATTTGCTTAGGCTGACTGAATTCCTATGAGCAATATAAAAGTTTCATCAAGGATATATTTGTATTTTTAAAGGTTTTGATTAAAAAATACATTTATTTTATATAATCAAAAAAGAAAGGTAGCAATATTTATAGATTAGTATTTCTGGTATGAAATTGAACTAGGTTACTTAATCAGTTACTGACATTGGCACAAATAGAATTCCAGCAATATTGTCAAATGAAAAATGAGTGAAAATTGCATTTTGACAATTGCTTTATAAAAGAAGTTGGTACTTGTGATTCAGCATCAGCATTTCATTTTGAATTATAATTCAATATTTACTTTTTATAAAATGGTAAAATGCAGATATCATTAGTGAGTTATTTTAGAAAAATGGAATGCATTAATTTGAATAAAATGTTATTAAAATTTTTTTAAATGTTTATTTTTGAATGAGACCGAGCATAAGTGGGGGAGGGGCAGACGGAGGGAGACAGAATTTCAAGCAGGCTCCAGGCCTGGAGCTATTAGCACAGAGCTGGATGTGGGGCTCAAACCCATGAACTGTGAGATGATGACCTGAGTCGAAATCAAGAGTCAGACACTTAACTTTCTTCCTGTTGAGGGTTCTTCTGTTTGGCCTGTAATTGACAGTTCTTTTTGTGGTTGACCTTGACTGGAAGGGCTCCCCCTGGTAGCCTCCCCTTCTAGCCTCCTGGCCACTTAAATTAGGTCTCTTTGTTAATTTTTACAGTATATAACACCTAAAAAATTATTTTTCATACATGTTTGCTTGGAAAATTCTAATAGTAAATTGACGTTAAGACAAAAGTACCATTTACCTCCACAAAGATAGAGGTCCTGTTAGTACTATCAGACTGATACTAAGACAGAGGTATTCTGAAAAGGTGTCCAAAGCTATATTCAACACAAGAATCCCCCCTATTACATAAACACCAAGTACTAAACATTTCATTGTAACTAATAGATTTGGATACCAGGAAAATAATCAAACTGTGATCATAGGTGTTCTGTTTTTATTTATTCTGGTAAGAGTGTGAGAGCTCTTTGTTCATATCTTTCTACAGTAGTTATGGATAATTATTCTTTATGTGGTGTTAATCAGTAACTCCAGGTTATGTAATGTAATAACTTAATGAGTTTTAAGTTATTTAAAAAAAACATCCTAAATAGGGACATTTATTTTCTGTAGAAATTATCACAACCAGTCTGTATTTAACTGTTTTTGTGCTATTATTACTATTGTTAAAGGGACACTGGATCATAATCCAGAGTCTTCTTTCAGAAAGGGAAATGTTATATACAGATAAGTATTGAGAAAAGATTTTTCTTAAACTCCAAATATCACAATTAACAAGATTCATGCTCTTTGCACAAAGTTTTCCAAGCGAAGTGCAGGTCTTGC
This sequence comes from Cryptoprocta ferox, assembly GCA_028646485.1. Classification (NCBI taxonomy): domain Eukaryota; kingdom Metazoa; phylum Chordata; class Mammalia; order Carnivora; family Eupleridae; genus Cryptoprocta; species Cryptoprocta ferox. The sequence continues at coordinate 620,019 of JAQQST010000022.1, read as the reverse complement.
TGTTATTTTTTTTTTAATTTTAATGTTTTTTATTTATTTTTGAGAGATAGAGAGAGACAGGGCGAGCAGGGGAGGGTCAGAGAGAGGGAGACACAGAATCTGAAGACAGGTCCATGCTCTGAGCTGTCAGCACAGAGCCAGACACGGGGCTCGAACCCACGAACTATGAGATCATGACCCAAGACTGAGCCGGACACTTAATCGACTGAGCCACCCAGGCGCCCCTATTTTTCAATAACAATCATTAAGTGATCTACCTAGAAAGAACAGCTTGGGTGCATCTTTCTTTTGTTTTCCTTTTCCTTTTCTTTTTAAAAATTTTTGTTCTATTTATTTTCAGAGAGATACAGTGCAAGTGGGAAGGGGCAAAGACGGGGAAATTCTAGTATAGTTAACAATGTTATATTACTTTCAGGTGTACAGTATAGTAATTGAGGACACCAAAGAGGACACCGTGCTCATCACAACAAGTGCACTCCTTAATCTCCATCACTATTACACCCATGCTGTCACTATTTCACTATTTCACCCACCTCCCCTCTGGTGACCATCTATTTGTTCTCTAGAATTAAGAACCTGTTTCTTCATTTGCCTCTCCCTCTGTCCACCTCTCATTCCTTTTGCTTATTTGTTTTGTTTCTTAAATTCCACATATGAACTATGTGAAATAATATGATATTTATCTTTCTCTGATTCATTTTGCTTAGCATAATACTCTCTAGTTCTATCCATGTTGTTGCAAATGGTAAATTCCATTGCATATGTTTATATATATCACATCATTATTCATTTATCTGTCATAGACACCTGGGCTGCTTCTATAATTTGGCTATTGTAAATAATGCTGCAATAAACATAGGAATGCATGTGCCAGTTTAAATTAGTGGGTTCTGGTGGGGGGGGTGTGGACATAAGGGTAAATACTTAGTAGTGGAATTACCGGGTTCTATGGCAGTTTTGTTTTATTTTTAACGTTTGAGGAACCTCCTTACTATATTCCACAGTGGTTGCACCAATTTGCACTCTCACTAACAGTGCACGAGGGATTCTTTTGTCCATCTATATCCTCACTAACACCTGTTGTTTTTAATTTTATCCATTCTGACAGGTGTGATGTGATATCTTATTGTAGCATTGATTTGCTTTTCCCTGATGATGAGTAATGTTGAACATCTTTCCATGTGTCTGTTAGCCATCTGGGTGTCTTCTTTGGAGAAAATGTCTGTTCATATCTTCTGCCCATCTTTTAATTGTATTATTTAGTTTTTGAGTGTTGAGTCATAGAAGTTCTTTATATTTTTCAGATACTAAGCCCTCATGGGGTATGCCATTTGGAAATATCTTCTTCCAATCAAAAGGTTGCCTTTTAGTTTTCCTTCAGTGTCCAGAAGGCTTTAATTTTGAGGTATTCTCAATAGTCTATTTTTGCTTTTAATTCCCGTGCTTCAGTGAACACATCTAGAAAAATATTGTCATGGCTGACGTCAGACACATTACTGCCTGTGCTCTCTTTTAGAACTCTTATGGTTTCAGGTCTCACTTTTAGGTCTTTAATCCATTTTGAGTTTGATTTTGTATTTGGTATAAGAAAGAGGTCCAGTTTTATTCTTTTGCAAAATTGCTTTGCCTATTTGGGGTGGTCCCATACAAATTTTAGTGTTTATTCTTATACTATGAAAAATACCTTTGGAATTTTTAAAGAGATTGCGTTGAATATATAGATTGTTTTGGGTGGCATGGACATTTTAACAATATTTGTTCTTCCAATCCATGAATATTAACTATTTTCCCATTTCCTTGTGTTACCTTCCATTTCTTTCATCATTGTTTTTTTAGTTTTCAGAGTGCAGGTCTTTCATCTCTTTGGTTAGGATTATTCCTAGGTATTTTATTCTTTTTGGCATAATTGTAAATAGAATTGTTTTCTTAATTTCTTTTTGCTGTTTCATTATTGGTGTATAAAACTGCAAGATGTCTATACATTGATCTTGTATCTTGCTACTTTGCTACATTCATTTGTAAGTTCTAGTAGTTTTTTAGTGGTGTCTCTAGAGTTTTCTACATAGAGTATCATGTCATCTGCAAATACTGAACGTTTTACTTCTTTGCCGACTGGGTGTATTTCATTTCTTTTTGTTGTCTGATTGCTCTGGCTAGGACTTCAGTACTATGTTTAATAAAAGAGGTGAGAGTTGGACATCCTCGTGTTGTTTCTGACAATAGGAGGAAAAGCTCTCAGTTTGTCTCTATTAAAGATGATGTTTGCTGATGGATTTTCATGGATGGACTTTTATGTTGAGATACACTCCTGAAACCTACTTTGGTAATATCAGAGTGGACAATGTACTTCTTCAAATGCTTATTCTGAATTTATGTATGTATGTATGTATATATGTATGTGTGTATGTGTATGTGTGTATATATGTACATGTGTATGTATGTATATACCTTTATTTAATTATAGAGAACATCTGCGAGTGGGTGAGGGGCAGGGAGACAGGCAGAGAGGGAATCCCAAACAGCTCTGCCCTGAGAATGTGGAACCCATTGCAGGGCTCAAACCCAGGAATTGAGAATTCGTGACCTTAGCTGAAATCAAGAGTCAGATGCTCAACCGACTGAGTCACTCAGACATCCCTCTGCAGTTTTTAAATTATCATATGGATTTTGTCCTTTCTCTTATTTATGTGATATATCACATTGATTGATTTGTGAATACTGAACAACCCTTGCATCCAAGGAATAAATCTCATTTAATTGTGATAAATGAGTTTTTTAAGCATATTTCATTTGAATTTCATTTGTCAGTGTTTTACTGAGAATTTTTGCATCTGTGAGCATATGAGATATTGACCTTAGATCTTATTTTGTGTATGTTGTGTCTTTATCTGGTTTTGGTGTCAGGGTAATGGTGGCCTCATAGAATGAATTTCCAAGCTTTCCTTCTTTTTCTGTTCTATGGAATAATTTGAGAAGAGTAGGTGTTAACTTTTAAATGCTTGCTAGAATTCACCCGTGAAGGCATCTGGTCCTGGAGTTTTGTCTGTTGGGAGTTTTTATGATTACTGATTCAATTTTATTGCTGGTAGTCAGTCTGTTCAAATTCTCTCCTTCCTGCTTCAGTTTTGGTAATTTATATGTTTCTAGGAATTTCTCCATTTCTTCTAGTTTGTCCAACTTGTTGGCATATAATTTTCTGTAATCTCTTACAGTTGTTTGTATTTTATGGAGTCAGTTGTTTTTCCTCCTCTTTAATTGATTTTGTTTATTTGTTTATCCTTTGTCTCATTCATGCTTCTCCTCCTCCACCTCCTCCTCCTCCTCCCCCTCCTCCTCCTTCTTCATGGATTTGGCTAACATTTATCGTTTCAAAGAAAAGGTCCTGGTTTCATTGACCTATGTTATTGTTTTTTAAAATATACTTTCATATAATTTATTTCTGCTCAAATCTTTATTATTTCTTTCCTTCCACAGGCTTGGAATTTTGCTTGTTGTTCTATTCCTAACTCCTTTAGGTGCATGTTTAGCTAGTTTATTCGAGATTTTTCTTGCTTCTTGAGGTCAGCCTGTATTGCTATAAACTCTCCTCTTAGGACCAATTTTGCTGTATCCTTAAGATTTTGTGCTGTGTGATTTTGCTTTCTTTTGTTCTCATGCAGATTTTGATTTCTCTTTTGATTTCCTGGTTGAAACATTCATGATTTAGTAGCTTTTTGCTTTATCTCCATGTAAGTTTTTCCAGTTTTTTTCTTGTGGTTGACTTTGTTTCATAGCATTGTGGTCAGAAAAGATGCATGTATGGCTTTGATCTTTTTTAATTTTTTGAGGCTTCTTTTTTACTTAATGTGTACTCTCTTCTGAAGAATGTCCCACGTACACTTGAAAGGAATGTATTTTCTGCTGTTTTAGGTTAGAATGTTCTAAATATATTTGATAGACCCATTTGGTCCAGTGTGTCATTCAAAGCCTCTATTTCCTTTTGGTTTTTAATTTGGATGATCTATCCATTGCTGTAGGTGGGCTGCTAAAGTCCTCTATTCTTATTGTGTTATGATTTATTAAACAGTTGCTATTAACTGTTTTAGGTATTTGGGTGGTTCTGTGTTGGGGGCCTAAATATTTACAATTGCAGATATTTACAATTGCTAGATCTTCTTGATGGATAGGAACTTTCATAATGATATATTGTCCTTCTTCACCTCTTGTTTTAAAATCTAGTTTGTCTGATATAAGTTTTGCTACTCTGGCTTTTCTTTTGGCCTCCATCAGCATGCTAAATAGTTCTCCATCCCTCACTTTCAGTCTGCAGGTATTTTTAGGTCTCAAATAAGTCTCTTGTGGGCAGTAGATAGATGAGCCTAATTTATTCTGTCACCTTATGTCTTGTGATTGTTAAGTATGAATGTATTTAGTCCATTTACATTCAAAGTAATTATTGGTAGATATGTATTTAATGTCATTTTTATTTATTACATGTTTTCTCAGTGTTTCTGAAGATGCTCTCTGTTCATTTATTCTTTTGTTGCTTTGGGTCTCTCTTTTCCACTCAGAGTCCCATTTAATGTTTCTTGCAGGGCTGGTTTGGTGGTCACAAACTCCTTCAGATTTTGTTTGTTTGGAGAACTCTTTTCTTTTTTTTTAACTATAATAAATTGAATACTTATTTATTGTTTATGTATTTAATGCTATAAATGCTTATAATGAGAAAAATGGTTCAAATAAACAACTTAACATTACGCCATGAGGAACAAGAAAAAGAAGAAACTTAGCTGAACTTTAGTGGAGGAAGGAAATAACCAAGAAAAATCATAAATAAGTAAAATAGAGACCAGAATAAACAGCAACAAACATTTAAGAAATAACCAGTCCCTCCCCTCAGCCCCACTAAATGGCAATGATTTAACTACATTAACAATGAAAAAAAGGGAGAACTTTCAAAACCTGTAATTAGAAAATAGAAGAGAAGACAATACTGCAGAAATGCATGCTGTGATAATAGATTATTATAAATAATTGTATACTAAAAAATCAGGTAACATAGGGAAAAAACAAAATTTCTAAAAATGCACAAGCTACTAAGATTGAGTCATGAGTCTTGAATTCAAATAGAACGTCTTCTTGGCCTGATAACAAGAATGAAAGTCGAATGAGGAATAAAAAAATCTCCCAGCTCAGAAAAGCCCAAGACCACACGATTTCACTGGTGAATTCTGCCAAATTTAAAATAGTAATAATAATAATGATGATAACAATAATAATAATTATAACTAAACAATGACAATCTTTATCTAAGTCTTACAAATAATGGCATGGAGGGAGCACATTCAAAGTGACTCCATGAGGCCATTACTACCCTGACCAAGGCAGGAAAAAACAATACAAGAGCAAAAAAGTCCAGTTTGTCAGATATAAGTATTGCTATTCTGGCTTTCTTTAGACACCCATTTGCATGATAAATGATTCTGCATCCCCTCACTTTCAATCTGCAGGTGTCTTTTCATCTAGAATGAATCTCTTGTAGGCAGCATGGCGATGGGTCTTATTTTGTTTTGGTTTGTTTTGTTGAATCCATTCTGAATCCCTATGTCTTTTCTTTGGGAGTATTTGGTCTATTTACATCCAAAGTAATTATTGATACATGTGCCGTTTTATTACTTGTTTTGATGTTGTTTCTGGAGATTTTCTCTGTACCTTTCTAGTTTTTGTCACTTTTGATCTTTATTTTACATTCAAAGAGTCCCCTTTAGTAATTCTTGCAGAGCTGGTTTAGTGGCCATGAACTCCTTTAGTTTTATTTGTTTGTTTGTCTGGGAAACTCTTTATCTGTTCTTCTATCATTCTTCTGAATGATAGCCTTGCTGGATAGAGTATTCTTGACTGAATTTTTCTCATTCAGCATTTTGAATATATCATGCCACTCCCTCTGGCTTGCTCAGTTTCTGTTGAGAAATCTCCAGTTAGACTGTGGTTCTTCCCTGTAAGTTAGGGACTTCTTTCCCTTGCTCCTTTTAGGATATTTTCTTTATCTCTGTATTTCGCAAATTTAATTACAATATGTTTTGGTGTTTGCTTGTTTTTGTTGATTTTAATGGTAGTTGTCTGTGCCTCCAGGATCTGGATGTTGTTTCCTTTCCCAGATTAGGAAAGTTTTTTTGTTTTTAAATTGTTTTTTCTAACATTTTTAATTTTTTTTTGAGAGAAAGAGAGCGTGAGCAGGGGAGGGTCAGAGAGAGAGGGAGATACGGAATCCGAAGCAGGCTCCAGGCTGTGAGCTAGCTGTCAGTACAGAGCCTGACGTGGGGCTCAAACACATGAACCAGGAGATCATGACCTGAGCAGAAGCCGGAGCCGGACGCTCAACCGTCTGAGCCACCCAGGCGCCCCCAGAGTAGGGAAGTTTTAAAGGATCATTTCTTGAAATAAAATCTCTGCCCCATTTTATTTTCTGGGAATGCTGTTTTTGTTGAAATCAATGAATTCCCTAAGTCTATTCTCATGTCCCGTAATTCTCTCTCTCCTTTGTTTACCTTCCATATTTTCCATCATTTTTTTCTTTTTTTCAGGAATAGAATTTAGTGATTCATCACTTATGTATAACATTCAGTTATACTCATCCCAACGAGTGTCCTCCTTAATGCTCCTCACCCTTTTAGGCCATCCTCCACCCAACACCCCACCAACAATGCTCAATTTCTTCTCTGTATTTAAAAGGCTCTTATGATTTTCCTCCCTCTCTGTTATTTATACTATTTTTGCTTCCCTTCCCTTATGTTCATCTGTTTTTTTTTTCTTAAATTCAACATAGGAGTGGAATCATATGATATTTGTTTTTCACTGGCTGACTTATTTCATTTAGCATAATAATACACTGTAGTTCTGTCCACATTGTTGCATATGGCAGGATTTCATTCCTTTTGATTGCTGAATGATATTCCATCGTCTATATATACCACATCTTCTTTATGCATTCATTAGCTGATGGATATTTGTGCTCTTTCCATACTTTAGCTATTGTTAATAGTGCTGTTATAAACATTGGGGTGGATGTGTCCCTTCAAAACAGCACTCCTGTATCATTTGGATAAACACCTTGAAGTACAATTGCTGGGTTGTAGGGTAGTTAGCCATCCAGTTGCCTTCTTTGGAAAACTGTCTATTCATGTCTTTTGCCCATTTCTTCACTGGATTATTTGTTTTTGGGGTGGTTAAACTCTTTATACATTTTGGATTCTAATCCTTTAAGTGATATGCCATTTGCAGATATCTTCTCCCAGACTCCCATTCTGTCAGTCACCTCTTAGTTTGGCTGATTGTTTCTTTCACTGTGCAGAAGTTTTTATCTTGATAAGGTCACAATAGTTCATTTTTGCTTTTGTTTCCCTTGCCTCTAGAGACATGTCAAGTAAGAAGTTGCTGCGGCTCGAGATCAAAGAGGTTGTTGCCTGTTTTCTCCTCTATGATTTTTATGACTTCCTGTCTTCTTTTTAGGTCTTTCATCTGTTTTGAATTTATTCTTGTGTATCATGTGTGAAAGTGGTCCAGATTCATTTCTCTGCATGTTGCTGTCCAATTTCCCAACACCGTGTGGTTTCTTTTCCCCATAGTATATTCTTTCCTGCTTTATCAAAGATTAGTTGCCCATACATTTGTAGGTCCACTTCGGGGTTCTCTATTCTGTTCCATTGATCTATGTGTCTGAGTCTGTGTTTCTGCCAGTACCATACTATCTTGATAATGATAGCTTGTCATACATCTTGAAGTCCAGAATTGTGATGCCTCTGGCTTTGGTTTTCTTTTTCAGGATTACCTTGACTATTTGGGGTCTTTTCTGGCTCCATGCAATTTTTGGATTGTTTGTTCTATCTCTGTGAAGAATGCTTGCATTATTTTGATAGTATTGCATTGAATATGTCGTTTGCTTTGGGTAGTATCAATATATTTGTTCTTCCAATCCAGGAGCGTAGAATGTTTTTCCATTTTTTGGTGTATTTTTCAATTTCTTTCATACAGTTTCTATGGTTTTCTGTGTATAGATTTGTCACCACTTTGTTTAGGCTTTGTTATGCCACTTTTTGATGGAGTTTTTCAGGTTTTCCATGGAGGATATCATGTCATCTGTGAAGACTGAAAGTTTGACTTATTTTCGAATTTGAATTCCTTTTATTTCTTTTTTGTTGTTGATGGCTGAGTTCCAGCATTATGTTAAACAATAGTAGTGAGAGAGGACATCCCTATCATTCTCCAGATTTCAGGAGGAAAGCTCTCAGTTTTTCCCCATTGAGAATACTATTAGCTGCGGACCTTTCATATATGGCTTTTATGACGTTAAGGTATGTTTCTTCTATCCCACCTGTCTTGAGGGTTTGTATTAAGAAATAATGCTGCATTTTGTCAAATGCATTTTCTGCATCTATAGATAGGATGACATGATTTTGATCATTTCTTTTATTAATGTGACGTACCATGTTGATTGATTTGCAAATAATGAACCAAACCTGCAGCCCAGGAATGAATTCAACTTGATCATGGTGAATAATTCTTTTAATATATTGTGGAATTTTATTTGCTAGTGTCTTGTTGAGAATTTTTGCATACATCTTATAAGGGATATTGGCCTGTAATTTTCCTTTTTTGGTGTGGTCTTTAGCTGGTTTTGGATCAATGTAATGTTGGCCTCATAGAATAAGTCTGGAAGCTTCCATTTCATTTCTGTATTTTGGAACAGTTTGAGCAAAATCATTTAAAGCAGGTATTAATTCTGCTTTAAATGTTTGGTAAAATTCCCCTGGGAAGCCATTTGACCCAGGACTCTAATCAGTTGGGAGATTTTGATAACTTGTTAAATTTCTTCACTGCTTATGGATCTGTTCAAATCTTCTATTTCTTTCTACTTGAGGTTTGGTTGTGTGTGAATGTCTAGGAATTGGTCAATTTCTTCTAGATTGCCCAGTTTGTCGACATATAATTTTTCATAGTATTCTTTAATAATTGATAGTATTTCCGTGGTGTTGGTTGTGATCATTCCTCTTTCATTTTTTATTGTATCTATTTGGGTCTTCTCTCTTTTCTTTCTGAGAAGTCTGGCTACGGATTTATCACTTTGTTCACTTTCTCAAAAAACTAGCTCTCAGATTCATTGATCTGTTCTACTGTTTTATGGATTCCATATCATTTATTTCTGTTCTAGCCTTTATTATTTCCCTTCTTTTGCTGGCTTTATGTGGTGCTGCTTTTCTAGATCCTTCAGGTGTAAGGCTAGGTTGTGTATTTGGGACACTTCTTTCTTCTGCATTGCAATGTGTTTTCCTCTTATGACTGCCTTTGCTGCACCGCAAAGGTCTTGTCTTAATTTTTATTTGCCTTCGTGTATTTTTAAATTTTTTCTTTAATTTCCTGGTTGACTCATTCGTTCCTTAGCAGGATGCTTTTTACATCTCTATGTATTTGGATCCCTCCAAAGTTTTTTCTTGTAGTTAATTTCAGGTTTCATAGCATTGTGATCTGAAAATATGCAAGGTATGATCTCAATCTTTTTCTACTTGTTGAGTGCTGTTTTGTGACCCAGATGCGGCCTATTATGGAGAGTGTTCCATGTGCACTTGAGAGGAATGTGGATTCTGCTGTTGTAGGATAAAAAGTTCTGAATATATTTGGGAAGTACATCTGGTCCAATATGTCATTCAGAGCCATTGTTTCCTTATTGACTTTCTGACTTGATGGTATGTCCATTGTTGTAAATGGAGTCTTTAGAGTCATACTACAATTATGGTATTATTATTAATAAATTTATTTATGTTTGTGATTTATTTATATATTTGGGTGTTTCCACATTGGGGGCATAAGTATTTACAATTGTTATCTCTTCTTGATGGATAGACCCCTTTATTCTGATATAATCCCTTTCTTCATCTTCTGTTAAAGCCTTGTTTAAAATCTAGTTTGTCTGATATTAGTATGGCACCCCAGCTTTCTCTTGATGTCCATTAGCATGGTAGATGATTCTCCATCCCCTAACTTCAATCTGCAGGTGTCCTCAGGTCTAAAATGAATGTTATGTAGGGAGCATATAAATGGATCTTATTTTGTATCCAATTTGACACTCTAGGTCTTTTGATTTACATTCAGAGTGATTATTGAAAGATACGATTTTAGTGCCTTGTGTTATCTGTAGGTTTTGTGTTTGTGGTGCTGTCTCTGGTCCCTTGTAGTTTTTGCTGCTTTCTATTCACAGAGTCCCCCTTGGGATCTACTGTAGGGCTGGATTAAAGGTCATGAACTACTTTAGCTTTGTTTGTCTGAAAAAGCCTTTATCTCTTCTTCTATCTTGAATGACAGCCTTGCTACGTAAAGGATTTTTGGCTACAAATTTTCGCTTTTCAGCACATTGAATATTTTCTGCCACTCCCTTCTGGCCTGCCAAATCTCAGTGGGCAGGTATGTTACTACTCTTATGTGTCTTCCCTTGTAGGGTGAGGCATGTTTGTCCCTAGCTGCTTTCAGAATTCTCTCTTTATTTATTTTTCAAGTTTCACTATGATATATCATGGTGTTCAAATTTTTTGTCGATTTTCAAGGGAATTCTAGGTGCCTCTTGTATTTGGATTCCTGTTTCCTTCCCCAGAGTAAGGAAGTTCTTAGCTATAATTTGTTCAAATACACCTACTGTCCCTTTCTGTAGCCCCTTTACTTCTGGAACTACTATGTTATGGATATTGTTTCTTTTCATGGAATCACTTAGTGCTCTAATTTTCCCCTTATCTAGTAATTTCCTTTCCCTCTTTTTTCAGCCTTATCATTTTCCATAATTTTAAATACTATTTCACCTATTATCTCCTCTACTTCTTCCGCCCTCACTGTCACTGTATCTAGTTTATAAATGCATCTCATTTATAGCATTTCTTAGTTCATCGTGACTAATTCTTAGATCTTTCATCTCTTCGGCAAGAGATCTCTGCTATCTTCTATGTGTTTTTCAAGCCCAGCTATTAGTCTTATAACTAGTAGTCTAAATTCATGTTCAGATATATTGTTTATATCTGTTTTGAGCAATTCTATGGCTGTGATTTCTTCCTAACTTTTTGTGTGTGGGGGGAGAGTTCTTCCATTTTTCTCATTTTGGCTCATGTTTCTGTTTTTTCATGTTTTAAAAAGCTTGTTATGTGTCTTGATTCTGAGAATACTATTCTATTAAAAAGAGGTCATACACTTTCCAGGGCCTGCCACCTCAGGAAGTGTTTTTGGAAGTGTATTGTGTGCACTCTGTTGTGTATTTCACTGCTCTGTCTCACTGGTATGTCCTCTCCAACTTCCTCCTTGCTTGTAGTGGTGGTGTGTTTTGGGCCTTCAACTAGGTGTGCTTTATTTGTTTGTTGAAGTAACTGCGGGGAAAAAAGGAAACAGGTGAGGTGGAGGTATGTTCTCATAAATATAGAAAAATGAAAGGGGAGAAAAGAGGACCAAATAGAAAATCAAACACTATAAGACTAAACCAGAGAAAGAGAAAGTAAAATAAAGAAGAGAAAGAATGTATAATAAAAATAGAGTAAAAATTCCTTGATCCTGACAAACTGGCTCCCTCCAACTGTGGAAATCCTTCTGCCAGTCCATTGGTCGATTTCCTAGGTATTGCAGCTGATCCGACCTCAATTCAGCTGTGCTTGAGGGATGCAGAAAACTTCAGTTCCCGTACCTCTCTGCCATCTTAACTCTGCTCTTGGAATCAGTGAAGAAAGAAGAGAAATATCAGCTCATAAATAGACTGTCCCAGACCACAGTAATGACTGTTTCAGCTGCCCAAATGCTGAAATGGCTGCTTACTCACTGCCTCTCAAGCTGGTGAGTTACCCTCTGGGATCCTGAGAATGTTTCCTTCGTGAGCTTTCAGGCTTCACTTGAGCATTTCTTCTTCCAGGCACAGTCTGGAAACTTCTGGGGTCAGACTGGGTTCAATCTGACATTAAAAAACAGGATGACTTCATACTGGATCGCATTTCTGACAGGGTCAACATGACAGTCAATGATTTTTTTTTCCCTTGATAATGAACTGTAATCTGCTTGGGAAGCTTGTGAGCATACATCCTAATTTGTGGACTTCGTCTTTGTTGGAAGGGAAAAGCTTGCCCCAATTCTACTGGGATCTGAAAGTGTGGTTCTTAAGAGTCTGAGCATCTTAGATGGGGTTTTAGGGCCCTTTCAGACTCTCCACAAATTCTTGTTCTGTAGTGACTAATGACATCAAATGGCACTGAGACCAGATTAATAACAAAGCATCTAAAAGATATTCTCTTTTAGCCTCATTTCCCAAAAGGGGCCGTATTAGTAGAGTGGGGCTCTTCCCTCTGTGAGTGGAAGTTTGAGGGATTGTTGCTCACTGGAAAATGGCAAATCTGAGGGATTCTTTAAGAATAACTAAGCAAAGTCTCCATAACCAAGACTCTCCTTGGCTGCATCCAATATGTGATTGTTTCCATGTTACCTTCAGAGACTACAATAAGAAAAAAAAAATACAGTGTGAGAAATAAAATGACTTTTTTCAAGTGTGAAAGAGACTGCATCTAACTTAGAGTTGGACAGATGCCATAAAGTGTGTCTTGTGTGAATATTTCTGGCTGCAAATCTATCAGTTGTACAGAAACCATGACTATCTAACATATGCTTGCAAAAAACGCCCAGAAGCCTTCTGTTTCATGTGGTTCATAAGATAGATGGCATAGTACAATACAAATTTCACTGTCTTTGTGCTATTTCCAAGATGGAGAAAGAAGAATATATACTTTGTATTTTAAGGTATTCACAAATACTTTACACCTATAAATCTCTCACTAGTATACAGATATCACAAGATGATAGAGAGGAGCTGTAGAAAAACTTAGCCATTATATCTAGGCTTTGGGGAAGAGTTAGTATTATCTCCAGTGTTGAAAGTAGTATAATTTGGCAAAGGGACTTCCAAGGAAGCATTGGGCTGAGATAGGGGAACATTACTGACAGATGGTAAGATGGTTCTTAAATATGGAACAGATGGGATCAGCATGTGTAGATAGTTTTGTGAGGCCCAAAGCCTTGCAGCTGCTCCAACAGAATCTAGTGCCCAGCAAAGACCAATTAGAGACAGTAGAGGAGAGTGTGGTCTCATGTAAGGTTTGTATCAGACTTGACAAGTTGGTTCCATGTATTAATTGACTAAAGAATGGACAAAGCCTCTCTTATTGTTAGCTGTAATGGACACATATTCAGTGCCATTAAGGACAAGCATCTGGTTACCTGGTGAGCAATGCTGTCAAAGTTCTGGTTGCAAGGTGAGCAGTTTCCTGATGATAAGAAAGCTCTGTGACCATGGCTACAGGTCCCCAAATAGAGGTCCCCAGGGCCTGTAACCCCCTCCTCAAACTCTTCCCAGTGTTTGTTTCAATGTGCTCTGAAGGCTGTGGAAGCTTTCTCTTCTCCTGTGTCATTTCAAGGAAACAGAAGAATGTCTCAACCAGACACTAGTGCCTGTATTTCCCCCTTCTGCCAGTCAACTTGCAAGTCCTGCATTCTCAGTCAGTTGGCAGAAGGGTCATAGCACATTGTCCCTGAATTAGATGCAAGAGCAGCTACTCCTTCTCTACATGACTGGACAAGCTTTTATTCATCATTTCTGAGCATGAAAGCAGGGCTTTTTGATAGTACATATTATATGTAATCATCATGGCCCTTTCATAAGCAGACCAGTAGACTCAGCACTGACATTAACTCCCATTATATCAAATAGATCTGTCCCACATTGGTTTTTCCTCATTTTTATTTAATTAAATAACTAGTTAATGTAAAATCAATTACCTTTGAGGTGACATAAAATTATTTATTTTCCTAAATGATTTTTTTATAAAAACATTGCTTAATAACTGTAGGAATTTTGGGATGCCTGGGTGGCCCAGTAAGTTAAGCCTTTGACTCTTGATTTCAGCTCAGGTCATGATCTCACAGATTCACAGAGGTATTCTCTCTCTATCCCTCTCTCTTTGCCTCTCCCCTACTCAAGTGCACCTGCATGCTCTCTCAATAAATAAAAACTTTTGAACGATGTGGAAGAGAATAGTGATTAGAAAAATATGAACTTCCTCCTCAGCGAGATACAATTGTATGTGTGTGTGTGTGTATATATATATATATATATATATATATATATATATATATATATATATATATATATCTTCTGTATATTTTCCTTTATTTCTACATATGTTTGTAAACACATCTCTCTTTTTTACAAATCTGGATTTTCAATTTCTTTTTCCTGTTGTTGTTGCTGTTGCTGTTGCTGTTTTTATGTTGTGAAGTATATTATACACATTACCACATTATCTTGAAACACCATTAGTAGATATTTAAATGGATTTTCATTATAAGAACATATATGCATTTTTTAATGATTATTGCTGAACTTTGAAGAGGTCTATTTTTTTCTATGATACACAACACTGGGGTAAACAGTGCAGTACAATATATCTATAGATTTTACAATGTATCTGAATATTCATCAAATGTATGATTCCTGAATAACATTTTTAAGGTCAAAAGGGATAGATATTTTTAGGGCTGTCGGTGCATATTATCAGACTGCTCTGCAAAATGGCTACACCAATTTATAATCATATAGTTTTCCTTATTTTATTATCAAAGGATCCTTGGTACTGAGGATTGATAGTGATTATTCAGTCTCTTAACGGATAGTGAGAAGCACAGAGCAACTCCATATCTGGGGCTTAAAAATTTGAGAGGAACTGATCAGATGTAGAGTTGAGGGTGCTTCCCAGGGTTGTTACAGAAGGAAATGACTCCTCAGGCACCATTTTGTCAGACGTACTGCCTTTATCAGTACTAGCACAAATGCCCTTAACTCAAACATGAAGAAAAAAAAAAAACTTGAATACATAAAATTTCCCTTATATCTTCCAAACCACACTTCTCCACTGATGTCAGTCTGTGACAGGTAGCCAATTAGCGTTTAAGGCTTCAGTAGAGGAAAGTGCATATGTCTATGATTAGTTCTTGCAAAAAAGGAAAGTGAATACTCAAGATGACTTTTGAGGTGATTCGGTGCACACCCAGCACTGGTCCTCTTCAGCTTCTGGATAGAACTGATGTGTCATGGTCTGTTTTTCCACTGGGGATATACTACCCATGGGCTTCCAAAGGGCTGTGTGGGGTTGACTAACTGGTTATCAGGGTTTGGAGGAAAGGACCGGAAATTGTGTGTAAATGATTGATAGGAGAGGCTGGCCCTTGCTTGGGCTCCAGAATAGCTATCCAAAGAGGCCTTGGGTTGCTCAGAAAATGAAGCTGGCCTTACTAGCCTTCATCCTCACACAGTTTCTGGGATGATTGAGCAAGAGACTCATAATCTGGTCACAAGAGCAAAATGAACGCCTGTGTTGTGATAAAAAAGAATTACACGGAGCTGGAGCGAATAAAACATCTATCGTCTCAGGCCATCAAGGAGAGGGACCTGCTGAAGCCACCCCGTCTGCGTCCGACTTTCAATGGGAGTTTTTAAACCAGCTGAACTGTAGCTTGCTTTTCATAGTGTTTAAGCTGTTCGACATCCAGCAGTACAAATTGGTGGTGTGGCCAAAGAGACAACTGAAATTCGACCCAACGTTGGGCCTGAAAGCTCTTGATATTCAAATATCAAGGACACTGAGGTGCAGCTTCTCAGCTAATTGTGTTCTGTCAAACAAGGGCCCAAATTGTCTGCCCAGACTTTCAGCTTGGCTGCTCCAACAGTCCATCACAGCGGGCCTGACCCTGGTTTAAATGATAAAGAAGGATTTAAAAAAACCATTCAGTTGATTTCAACATTTCCTGGGGACGATGTTGAAACCACAACGTTCTGTTTTGGGGTCAGACAAAAGCCAATCACAACTGAGGCTTCTCAACATGTTCTACCCATATTTGGCTCTAAAGTTGCTTCATTCAACCACACTTATGATGCATGCACTTGAAAAACAAGCCTTTGAGAAATGCTTTCCTTTCTTTATACTTCTTATGAAAGAAGTCTTGATGCGTTGGATTCTGCTTCTGAACATGTATCATGGCAAAAAAGGGTCAGTGTAGATGCTCATTCCCTTGCTTGCTTGCTTCTTCTCTCTCTCTTTCCTTCCTTCCTCCCTCGCTGCCTTATTTTTTTTCTTTTCTTCTCTCTTCTCTTCCCTTCCCTTCTTTTCTCTTCTTTTCTTTTTTCTTTTCTTTCCTTTCTTCTCTTCTTTCCCTCTATTCTCCTTTCCTTCCTCCCCTTCTCCCTTCCTTTTCTCTTTTTTCTATTGTAATTAAAGAATGAAACCGTCTATAGGTTTAGGCTTAAGGCCCTGACAACATGGAAATACATAAAAAATAAAAATTAGTTTTGTCTTGTAAAAAAAAACAACAACAAATTTTAAAAAAGAATGGCTGATGAGATTGTGAGGATATTAAAAATACATATAATTACACATGCATTCTTGTATTTTATCTAAGACATATAGAAATTAATTTCTCAAAGATTGCAGGAAATAAATACATACTTTAAGTTCTTCCTATTGATGAGAAGTATGAACAGGTTCTGTAGCAGGCACAAATGTGATAAGCTTTATTTTATTTTTATTATGATATAAATACATAAAATGTGTCATTTTATTCATATTTCAGTGTCTAATCTAATGGCATTAAGTGTACTCACTCATATTGTTGTGCAACTAATATCAGTATGACGAAAACTTTCCCATTATTCCTAAATTGAGACTATGAACCCATTGACCAATCATTGCCCATTCTTTTCACTGTCATGACCCTGTTACATCTATTCTACTTTCTGTTCTAATTAGACTATTATAAATACATAATAGTACAACCTTAATATATTTGTCCTTCTGTGTCTGACATTTCACCTTGCGTAGTGTTTCAAGATTCACCCATATTGTAGCAGATATTAGAATTTATTTTTATATGGTTGAATAATATTTCATTTTATGTATCGACCAAATTTGGCTTACCTGTTCAACTGTAGATGAACACTTGTACTATTTATACCTTTTGGCTACTGTGACTAACGTTGTTCTGATAACTGCTGTGCAACTTTCTGTTTAAATTCCTCTTTCAATTCTTTTTGGATCCCAGTTGGAGGAAATGCTGGATTGTCTGGTATTTCAAATCTTATTATATATTTTAAATTTTATTTTCTTGTAGTTATATATTTTATTATAATGGTATATTCAAAGAATTTCTCATTTTAATAATTTCTAAGTGTGCAATTTAATAGCTTTAATTACATTCACATTACTTTGCACCATTCATTACTCCAGAAATTTCATTGGCCCAAAACTCTACCTACTAAATAATAACTACCCTTTAATCCCTCTCCCTAGTACTTGGGAACCATGTTCATCATTTCTCCCAAACCTATTTAGATTCCTCACATATGTAAAAATCACATAATATTTGTCCTTTTATACCTTGCATATTTCATCCAACATATTTTTAAGATTAATCTATGTTACAGCGTATGTCAGACAGAGCTTCATTTCCTTTTATGCTGAATAGCATTCCATTCTGTCTTTTCCACATTTTGTTAATCTTTCAATACACACTGAGATTGTTCCAAATTTTCACTATTGTGAACACTGTTACTCTAAATATTACTATTTACTTATTTACTTACTTATTTAATTTTTAATTTAAATTTTTATTATTTAACATACAGTGTATATTGGTTTCAGAAGTAGAATTCAGTGACTCATCACCTACCTATAACACTCAGTGCTCATCACAAGTGCCTTCCTTAATACCCATCATCCACCTATTCCATCTCTCACTTACCTCCCAACATCAACCCTTAGTTTTCAGCTTCCAGAACTGTGAGAAAATAAGTTTCAGTTGTTGAAGACACTTAATCTGTGATGTTTCATTAGGGATACCTTTAGGTATACAAATGTTATACATGTTTGTGCTGAACTGCTGTAACAAATACCTAAAAATGTGAACATGGCTTTGAAAATGGGTAATAGATATAGGTTGGAAGAGCTTTGAAGTGCATATTAGATAGCCTAGATTGCCTTGAAGGGACTGTTAGTAGAAAAAAAAGATGTTAAGTGTGATTATAGTGAAGTTATGGAAATGAAGAACATGTTATTAGAAACTGGAGAAGACAATCTTTGTTTTAAAGTGGTAAAGAACCTCGCTGTATTTGTGATGTAGTGTTTTGGGAAAGGTAGATCTTATGAGTAAACTTGGATATTTAGCTGAGGAGATTTCTAAGTATAGGGTTGAAAATTTAAAAGTATTTTTTCCTGACTGCTTCGGTGAAATATGATAGAGATAAATTGAAGAAGGAAGTAAACAGAAAAAAGTACCCAGAATTTAAAGATTTAGAAAATTCAGAGGATATTTATATTGTAAAAAATGAGAGGGTATCTTCTAGAGAGTATACCATTTAGCTGTTCTTGTGTTGGGTGCATAAATGTTTACCATGTTATATTTTCTTGTGGATTGTCTCCTTTATCACTGTGCAGTGACCTTCTCTGCCTCTTCACAGCTTTTGTCTGAGTTTTTTTTTTCTTATATAACATTGCTATCCACCTTTCTTTTGTTTTCCATTTTTAATAGAATATAGTTTCCATCCTTTCTCTTCAGCCTGACATCTGAAGTCTCACATCTCAAGAGTCTTGCAGACAGCGTATAGATGGGTTTTGTTTTTCTTATCCCTTAAACCACTTTATAGATTTTGCTTGAAGAATGTAGTCCATTTACATTTAAAGTAATTATCAGTATGTATGTACTTATTACCATTTTGTTAATTGTTTCTGGCTGTTTGGTATTCTCCATTCTTTTCTTCTCCACCTCTCTTCATTTTTTTATTTGGTAATTTGGTATAGTAATATAATTAGATACCTTTTTGTTTAGTGCAATTGCTATATGTATTTATTTTGTTATTTCCAAAGTGGTTACCTAAAACAATCAGTATCTGTAATAGTCTATTTTAGGAATATAACAACTTGAGTTTGAATGTATTCTAAGGGTCTACACTTTAACTCATCCCCCATTGTTTTTGATGTCACAATTTATATATTTTTATCTTGTATATCCATTTTAAGACTATTGTCATTAGAGTTATTTTTACTACTTTTTAACTTAACATTAATTAGCTTTATAAGAGACTAACTCACCATTTTTATGACACTAGAATGCTCTGACTTTTATTATATATTTACTTTCATCAATAAGATTTATACCTTCATATGTTTTTCTCTAATTATTACCCTTTCATTTCAGCTTAAAGAAACTCTTTTAGTGTTTTATGTAAGGCAGATCTAATACTGAATATCCTTAGCTTCTGCTTTTCTGTAAAATTATTTATCTTTCCTTCAGTGCTGCATAACAACATTGCTGGGTAGAGCATTTTTGGTTGCAGTTTTTTTCTTTCAGTCAGTGCTTCCTGCCACTAGGTTTTTCTGCTGAAAATTCAGCTGATGAAGTTTTATGGGAATTTCCTTTTATCCTGTTGCTTTTAATATTATCTCTTTGTCTTAAATTTGACATTTTAATTATATTATATTGGTGTATATCTCTTTAGCTTCATGTTTGTTTGTTTTAATCTTTGAGGTCCTCATATTTGGATGTTTCTCTCCTTCCTTTCAGGATAGGGAAACTTTTAGCCATTATTTATTCAAACAAGTTTTCTGTTCCTTACTTCTTTCTCCATATGGGTCCTCTATAATTTTTTTTACTACTTTTAATGTTTATTTATATCTGAGAGAGAAAGAGACAGAGCATGAGTTGGGGAGAGATGAGGCAGAGAAAGAGGGAGACACAAAATCTGAAGGAGGCTCCAGGCTCCAAACTGTCAGCACAGACAGCAAAGAGAGGAATAGGATGGAAGTATATAGTAATCCACATTACTACAGAAGAAAAAGGAAAGAAACATCTCAAATAAACAACTTAATGTTACACCTTAAGGAGCTTGAAAAGAACAGCAAATAAAACACAAAACCAGCAGAAAAAGGGAAATAATAAAGATTAGAGGATAAATCAAAGTTATAAAAAAAAGAAAGTAGAAAAGATTTTTGAAACCAGGAGCTGGTTATTTGAAAGAGTTAACAAAATTGATAACCTCCACCCAGCCAGGTCAATCAAGAAGAAAAAAGTAAAGGATGCAAATAAATAAACTCATAAATGAAAGAAGACAGATCATAACCAACACCTCAAAAATACAGACAATAATAGGAGGATATTGTGAGCAATTATATGGTAAATTGGGCAATCTGGAAGAAATGAACAAATTCCTAGAAACAAAGCAGCTATCAAAAATGATATGGGAGGAAATAGAATATTTAAACAGATGCACAGCCAGTAATGAAATTCAATCAGTAATCAAAAATCTCTGAACAAACAATAGTCCAGGGTAGGATGTCTTTCTAGGTGAATTCTACCAAAAATTTAGAAGATTTAATACCTATTATTTTGAAGCTGTTCCAAAAAATAGAAATGGAAGGAAAACTTCCAAATTCAGTCTACGAGGCCAGGATTACTTTGATTCCAAAAACAAAGGCCCTGAAAAGGAGAACTACAGACAAATTTCTTAATGAACATGGATACAAATATTCTCAACAAGATACTAGCAAAGCAGATCCAATGATACAGTGAAAGAATTATTCACCACAGTTAAGTGGGATTTATTCTTGGGATAAGATGCAGGGCTTGCCCAATTATCTGCAAATCAATCAATGTGATACGTCACATAAATAAAAGAAAGGATAAGAACCTCAGTATTTTCTCAATACATACAGAAAAAGTTTTGACAAAATACACACCATTTCTTGTTAAAATCCCTCAAGAAAGTCGGGATAGAATGAGAATACCTCAAGATCATAAAGGCCATATATAAAGACTCACAGTTCGTATTCTCCTCAATGGGGAAAAACTGAGAACTTTCCCCTAAGGTCGGGAACATGACCTTATTCAACATAATGTTAGGAGTCCTAGCCTTAGAGGTTCCTGCGTGGCTCAGTCAGTTGAATGTCTGACTTCAGCTCAGGTCATGATCTTATAGCAGATGAGTTGCAGCCCCATGTCAGACTCTGCGCTGACAGCTCAGAGCCTGGAGGTCTGGTTCAGATTCTGTGTCTCCCTCTCTCAGCTCCTGCCTTGCTTGTGTGCTCTCTCTCTCTTCCATAATTAATAAACATTAAACAAGTTTTTTAAAACCCTGTTTATTAGGGCGCCTGGGTGGCTCAGTTGGTTAAGCGTCGAGCTTCGGCTCAGGTCATGACCTGACACTCTGTGAGTTCAAGCCCCAGATTGGGTTCCGTGCTGACAGCTCAGAGCCTGGAGCCTGCTTCAGATTCTGTGTCTCCCTTTCGCTCTGCCCCTCCCCCACTCATTCTCTGTCTCTCAAAAATAAATAAATGTTAAAAATTAAAAAAAAAAACAAATAAATAAATAAGTACCCTGGTTATTGAAGAGGATGAAGACGAAGAGGAAGAGGAGAAAGAAGAAGGAGCAGGAAGTGGAGGAGGAGGAGGATAAACCTAACCAAAGTAGTAAAAGATCTACACACTGTAAATTATAGAAAGCTTATGAAAGGAGTTGAAGAAGACACAAAGAAATGGAAAAATATTCCGTGTTCATGAAATCGAAGAACAAGTGTTGTTAAAATGTTGATACCACCCAAAGCAATCTACATATTTAATGTATTCCCTATTAAAATCACATAAGCATTCTTCACAAAACTAGCACAAATAATTCTAAAATTTGTATGGAATAAGAAAAGACTCTGAATAGCCAAAGTCATATTCAAAAAGAAAACCAAAGTGAGAAGAATCACAATTCCAGACTCTAAACTGTATTACAATGCTGCAATCATCAAGACAGTATGATACTGGCACTAAAACAAACACATAGATCAATGGAACAGAATGGAGAACCCAGAAATGAACTCCAAAACATATGGATAACTAATCTTTGACAAAGCAGAAAAGAATATCCAATTGAGAAAACAGTTTTTTTGGCAAATATTCTTGGGAAACCTGGACAGCGACATGGAGAAGAATGAAACTGAACCATTTGGTTACACCACACAGAAAAATAAAAAAATGGACAAAACACCTAAATATAATATAAGAAGCTATCAAAATTCTACAGGAGATAACAGGCAACACCCTATTTGTCCTCAGCTGCAGCAACTTCTTGACATGTCTCTGGCTGCAAGAGAAAAAAAAAGCAAAAATGAACAATTGGGACTTAATCAAGATAAAAACATTAAATCACCAAAACTAAAAACCAACCAATGGATTGGAAGAAGGTATTTTCAAATAACATATCAGAAAAAGAGCTAGTCTCCAAAATCTATAAATAATATACCAAACTGAACACCCCAAAAACAAAGAATACAGTGAAGTAATGAGCAAAAGACATGGATAGACACTTTTCCAAAGAAACATCAAGATTACTTACAGACACATGAGAAGATGCTCAACATCACTCTTCATCAGGGAAACACAAATCAAAATCACAATGAGATATCACCTCACACCTGTCAGAATGGCTAAAATTAACAACTCAAAAAATCACAAATGTTGGCAAGGATGCAGAGAAAGAGGAACACTTTGCATTGTGGTTGGAATGCAAACTGGTGCACCCATGCTGAAAAACAATATAAAGGTCCCTCAAAAAAATAAAAATAAAAAGATGACCTAGCAATTGCACTCCTAGGTATCTACCCAAAGGATACAAAAATGTTGATTTGACTTGAAAGAATATATGCACTCCAATGTTTATACAAGCACTATCAATGATAGCCAAAATATGGAAGGAGCCCAAATATCCATCGACTGATGCATGGATAAAGAAGATGTGGCATATACAAGAGAATATTACTTGATCAAAAAAAATTAAATCTTTCCATTTGCAACAATGTGGATGGAACTAGAGTGCATTGTGCTGAGTGAAATAAGTTAATCCAAGAAAGACAAATATCATATGATTTCAGTCATATGTGGAATTTACAGAACAAAGCAGATGAACATAGAGGGATATGAAGCAAGAATAAGATAAAAACAAAGAGGTAGACAAATCATAAGATACAGTTAAATACAGAGAAAATACTGAGGGTTACCGGAGGTAAGTGGGTGTGAATTCAATATTGATATTAATAGGATACAAGAGACAACACTGCCTAACCAACATCATGATGGTCAGATATCAGATATGTGACCTGCACATTCACCTAGAAGTAGTGTGAACCCTGAACCCTGCAACTGTACTGCCTCTTAGGCCAGGCCAACCAGACCATGACTGTATTGAAGTAATGGATGAGATGTTCCCCAGGCCACCGGACTTGAGGAATCAGTCCCTCAAAGACCCTGAAACTGAATATTTCAATGATGGTAGCAGTTCTAAAGAGGGGAGAGCATCTTGCAGGTTATTCTTTGGTCATTGAAGCCAGGCCCCTGCCAAAGGGGACTTTAGTACAAAAGGCAGAGGTAATTGGTTTAACCTGAGCCCACCAACTGGTGGTAGGGGTATGTGTTAAGATATACATAGACTCTAAATATGCCTTCACCATCCTCCACATACATAGGCCTTACACAAAGAGAAGAGTCTAATAAACTCAGGAGGAAAAGACATAAAATATGATAAGAAAATCTTTGCTCTCAGACGCTGTGTCAGCCCCTAAAAGTGTGGCAGTCATGCATTGTTGGGGGCATCAAAGGGGAGACACTATGGGTGCACAGGAAAGAGTAAGGCAGACCAAGAGGCAAAGCTAGTGCCTTCCAAAGGAGGAACAAAATCAGCAGCTTTAACTACTGCACTGTTCCCTAACCCACTGGCAGAATGGGCCCCTAATTACTCAGACCATGAAATACTTGGTTTAAGACTAAAAAGGGAAACTACCTCCCAGGTGAATGGTGGAAATATGAAGATGGCCAAGTAGCAGTTTCTGGGGCCCTGGCTTCAACATTTGTCAACCACTTCCATCAGGAAAGTCACATTGGCTGGACAGTCCTTGAGACAATGTTGAACCAATATTTCTACATTCTTCGACTCTCCAGCATAGCCCAGATGGTATGTGAGTACTGTAAATCCTGGGTCTGGAATAACCCATGTCAGGGACCCAATGCCGCTCTTGGGGTGCAGAGTGTTGCGGGAACTCCATCTGAAAATGTGATGGTGAACTCCACTGAGTTCCTCTGGGCTTGGTCTTTGTGTGTGCTTTTTTAGGATGGGTGGATGCCCTCCCTACTCACACAGAAAATGCACATGAAGTGGCCCAACTTCTTCTAAAAAAAAATCATTCCACGATTTGGGATCATTATCACTATGGATTCAGATAATGGGCCAGCATTCATGACTGAGGTGGTGCAACTGGTGGCAAAGGGGCTAAAGATCACCTGGAAGTTATATACCACATATTGACCCTAGAGCTCTGGGAAGGTGGAATAAATGAACCGAACCCTGAAGCTACAGTTAAATAAACTGTGCCAGGAAAACCACCTGCACTGCCGCCAGGTGTTGCCAATAGCTGTGTTAAGAATCAGGCAATAAGCAAACGGGGCTTTTCCCTTATGAAATCCTTTATGGGTGCCGTCCCCAATTATTAGGAGGATGAGGGGGGATTTAAGTGAGATAGGCAATCTAACCCTAAGGCAGCAGTAGATGCAGGCCTTAGGCTTTGATCTAACCACCCTACATCAGTGATTTAAAGAGCGATTGCCTGTGAGTCTGACCACAGATGTTCAGATCTTTGAGGTAGGGGATGCTGTATGGGTAAAGAAGTGGAATGTCCAACCACTCAAACATCTTTGGAAGGACCTATTCACTGTCATTTTGTCCATCCTGCTGCAGTAAAAGGAGCTGAGGTGGGTCCTTGGATTCACCACAGCAGAGTGAAGCTGGCATCCAGGGACTGGGAGTGCATTCCTGATTTATCCATGCCATGTAAGCTGAGCATGTGGAAGAAGCAATCTGCAACTCCAGAGACCTTGACGAGAGACTACATCCCTGCTTTAGTCACTCTAGAACGTGACTAATCTATACATGGCAGAAGCTTGAGGAATCACCAGTCCGGTGAAATAGACTGTCCTTATTTTCTATATCTTCTGTGCTTTCTTACGGTGATGCACTGCCACCCCTTATCTAACTTCTCTCATCTCTGAGAGGCCTGGGACAACATAGATGCAGTCATCAAATGGCAGGCCCCAGGTGGACTACACTGGATATGTGGAAGGACAGCCTATCCAGTACTTCCTTCAGGCTGGTCAGGGTCATGTGTGCTGGGGACTATCTGTCCATCTTTCTTCCTACTCCCACTTGCAAGGGGGAAACATCTGGGCATTCAACTGTATGGAGTTAAAGAGGCTCAAAGAAAGTGGCGTGCCTTACAAATTGGATAATGAAAAGATGATGAGTGGCACCCTGAGCAAGTAATGCAACATTATGGCCTTGCTACCTGGGCAGAGGATGGGTCCTGGGGCTACCACACCCCCATTTACATGCTAAACCACATAATTAGACTGCAAGAAGTTGTAGAAATTATAACAAATGAAACTCCCAGAGCTCTTAACTTATTAGCCAAGCAGCAAACCAAAATGCACAATGCCATCTATCAAAATTGCTTGGCCTTAGATTACTTGCTTGCTGAGAGAGGGATTTGTGAAAAGTTTAACCTGAGCAACTGCTGACTACAAATAGATGAGGGAAATGTCATATAGGAGATCACAGGTCAAATAAAAATGTTGCTCATGTCCCAATCCAGACCTGGAACAGTTGGACCCCAGGGAGTTTTTGGAGGATGGTTTTCAATTCTTTTGGAGGATGGTTTTCAACTCAAAACACTCATGGGAATTATCCTCCCAATTTTGGATAGGGTCCTTAGTCTTGTCTTGTCTAGTTCCCTTGGTTGTATGGTCTGTCTCCAGTCTCATTGAGTCCATGCTTAAAAGAAAGATGCTACTCATGTAATAATGTATGGAAATATAAACCTCTAAACCAAGATAATGTTCTTTGACCCAAAATGGAGGGATATGAGGATCAAAGAGGATAATGTGGTAGGGTCCTCTCCCTAAGGAGAGAGAAAAAAAAGGGGAGAGACAACTTCAAGGTAACCTGCCTGGGTGACTAGGCGACAACATCCCTCATGACCTTGTAAACTGAAACAAATCAGACGACATGTTAGTGTGTTACCATATATGGGAGACAAAGAAATAGAAAATTGTATAAAAAACTATGCCACATGATGTTCGGTGCTCAGTTCTTTGGGTAAGAACCCAACTGAGCAGTGCCAGCATGAATAAAGTTGCTTCCTGGAAATTAAAAACCCTCAGTGTCATGACTTTCTGTGCAAGAATCCTGCTACACCGGCACCGCTCAATAAGGTTCATACCTGAAGAACTGAGCCCCGAACATCTTGTAGCAGAGTTTTTCTTTAATATGTTTTCTATTTCTTTGACTCCCATATACGGAAACACACACAAACATGTAGTCTTATTAAGTAGTCTCAGTTTACAAGGTCCTGACAGATGCTGTCACGTAGTCACAAAGGCAGGTTACCTTGAAGTTTTCTCTTCAAGGTAAGTTTTCTTACCTTTTTTCTTCTCTCCTTAGAGAGGGGAACCCACCACATTCTCCCCTTCGATGCTCAGACCCCTCCATTTTGGGTCAAAGAGCATCACCTTGGTTTAGAGGTTTATATTTCCATAACATGATTACATGAGTGGCCATCCTTTATATATATAACAATGTGTATAAATTATATATGTGTGTGTGTATACACATATAGTATATATTAGTTTTGTTGTATACATATAGTTATATATATATATATATATGTATAGTTTGTTGTATACATATAGTTATATATATATATATAATGAGCTATATATATATTATATATATATATTATATATATATAGTTATAACTATATATATAGTTTATTGTGAGTTTGGTTTCCATCCCAACAAGTGCTCATCCCAACAAGTGCCCTACTCCATGCCCATCACCCATTTCCCCCTCTCCTCCACCCTAGCAACCCTCAGTTAGTTTGTTCTCAGTATTTAAGAGTCTCTTATGATTTGCCTCCCTCCCTCTCCTTAACTACTTTTCCCCTTCCCCTCCCAAATAGTCCTCTGTTAAGTTTCTCCTGCTCCACATATGAGTGAAAACATATGGTATCTGTCCTTCTCTGACTGACTTATTTCACTCATCATAACACCCTTGAGTTCCATCCACGTGGCCATCCTTTTTAAATCATGCCCTCATTGAGACTGGAGACAGGGGAGCTAAGCAAAGTAAGATGAAGCACTCTCCCAGAATTAGGAGGATAATTTTTATGAGAGTTTTGATCACCTGAAAGTTGAAAACCATCCTCAAAATAACTCCCAAGAGCTTGTTAACCAGACTTTGGGTGGAGGGAATGTAAGCACCAGTGAAGTTCATAGCCAAGAGGCAGATGTTCACTGAAATTTTGAAAGAACAGAATGCTTTGGTATATCTCAGAAATGGTTCCTTTCCCATTCTACAGGTTCTAACAAACAAAGTAGGCAGCATGCAAAACTTGATTCAAAAATATAAGAATGAGGATTGACATTATAAGGAAGAATCAAAAAGAAATGCTAAACACTAAAACACTGAAACACAAAACATACCTTTAATGGGATCATTAGTAAACTAGCCATGGCTAAGAAAATAATAATAATAATCTCCTGAGCTGGACACTATGTAAACAAAAAGTTCCAAAACTGAAAAGCTGAAAAAAAGAAAAACAAACAAACAAACAAACAAAAAACAGGAAATATCGTTCAAGAACTCAAGAACTCTAGGACAACTATTAAAAATGGTGCATATGCATTATGAGAATATCAGAAGCAGAAGTAAGAAAGAAAACAAGAAATACTTGAAGTAATTATGACTGGGAATTTCTCCAGATTAATGTCAGATACAGATTCAGGAAGCTCAGAGAACACCAAGCAGGAGAAATGCATCAAACAAACAAACAAACAAAACAAACAAAAAGCAATTACAAAAACAGTCACCAAAAAACACTATACCTATGCATATTATATTAAAACTACCAAAGTGCCTGGGTGGCTCAGTCAGTTGAGCATCTGACTTTAGCTCAAGTCATAATCTCATAGCTTGTGGTCCGAGCCCCACATCAGGCTCTGTGCTGACAACTCAGAGCCTGGAGCCTGCTTCAGATTCTGAGACTCCCTCTCTCTCTGCCCCTTTGCTGCTCTCTCTCTCTCTCTCTCTCTCTCTCTCTCTCAGAAATAAAGATTAAAAAAATTTTTTTAAAAAACTACCAAAGAAATTGAAGATACAGAGAAATCTGAAAGAAGCCAGAGGAAAAAGTTCTTATACTTATGTATAGAGGGGTAAAGTTAAGAATTATATTCCACTTATCTTCAGTAAGGAATTTGTTGCTAGTAAACTTGCCTGGAAATAAATAGTAAAAGAAATTTTTTATAAATAAGGAAAATAATGTAGATCAAACTCATATCTACATAAAGAAAGGATTCGCCTCAGAGAAGAGGTAAGAAGGTAATAGTAAATGTTTGATCTTCACAATGATTTTTCAATAACAAAATGTCCATTATATATACCTTACTTAAAAAAAATTTAATGTTTATTTATTTTTGAGAGAGAGAGAGACAGAGAGACAGAGTATGAGTAGGGGAAGGGCAGAGAGAGAAAAATACACAGAATACAAAGTAGGCTCCAGACTCTGAGCTGTCAGCAGAGCCTGACATGGCTCCACAAATCTTGAGATCATGACCTGGGTGAAAGTCGGAAGCTTAAATGACTGAGCCATGCAGGCACCCCTATATATGTCTTATTAATACTAAAATGAACCACAGCAATGTTAAGGGATAGGAAGTAAGAATTTACAATATTTTGTTATTAAGAGATATTACTCCAGTCATGAAGCAATACAGGGTTATATGAAAGTCGATGTAATCAGTTGTGAGTTTATATTGCAAACTCTAGGGAAACTACTGAAAAAAACTTTTTTTAAAGTATGTGATATACTAAGAAGGGAAGTGGAATGAGATACAATTATCTATTAAAATCCCAATACATAGAGAAGAATCTTAAACAAAAATAGAAACAATAATAGGGGAAAAAACGGAGGGAAGGAAGGAAGGAAGGAAGGAAGGCAGGAAGGAAGGAAGGAAGGAGGGAAGGAGGGAGGAAAGGAGGAAGGGAGGAAGGGAAGGAGGGAGGGAGGGAGGAAGGAAGAGAGGGAGGGAGGAAGGAAGGAAGAAAAAGTAGTGACTGTCCAAGTATATGAAAAATGACTTTGAACACCAATGGTCAAAAAAAAAAAAAAAAAAAAGACAAAGATAGCTAGAGTGGATCAAAAAATAAGACTCAACCATATGGTTTCTATAAGAAACCCACATTAATATGAAGATAGGTTAAAAGGAAAGATGTGAAAGAATATAAAAAACTAACCAAGAGAAAGCTGGAAGACCTATATTAATTTCATATAGAGACAAGTTCAAAACAGGGAGAAAAATCAAGGAATAATCAAGGGAGAATAGAAATTTATTTTAAAATTATAAAGGAGTCAGTTCTACAAAGGGAAATAACAATACTTAGAGTGTGTATAAGTCTAATACCAAAACATCAAAATACATAAGGCAAAAACTGAAAGAACTACAAGAAGAAAGAGATGAGCAATTATCATATTTGGAGAGTTCCATATTCCTCTTATCAGAATGGGCAGATGCACCAGGCAGCAAATCTGTAAGAACACAATTGAACAATGTCTTTAATCAACAGTGTATAATGAACATCATAGATTACCTCATTCCACAAGGCCAGGATACATTTTTCCCATGCTCACATGTAACATTCACCAAAATAGGCCATGTTCTGAGACATAAACTGTAACTTAGCAAATTTAGAAGAGAAATCACATAATGTTACTCCATAGCTAGAAAATCCCAAAATATGTGGAGACTAAATAACACACTTCTAAATAATAGGAATTAAAAAGAAATATCAAGAGACATTTTGTAATGTTTTAAAATATATTTTAAACTAACAGAAAAAGAATATATTTGTTAAAATTTGTGACATGCAGCCAAAGGAATAAGAGGAAAATGTATACCATATCTACAATATAGACTAAGGGAAAAAATCTGAAATCATATCTAATTATCCACCATGATCAAGTGGGATTCATCCCTGGGTTACAGGGCTGGTTCAATATTCGCAAATCCATCAATGTTCTACATCACGTTAACAAAAGAAAAGATAAAAACCATATGATCCTGTCGATAGATGCAGAAAAAGCATTTGACAAAATATAGCATCCTTTCTTAATAAAAATCCTTGAGAAAGTTGGGATTGAAGGAACTTACTTAAACTTTATAAAAGCCATCTATGAAAAGCCCACAGCTAATAT